>APFE031122912.1:87591-127185 GCA_000404065.3 Pinus taeda
CTGGAGTCGAACATGGAAAGACATTGCCTGATTACCAGCCAATGATGTAAGTTGTTAACAGGCATGAGAGGAATCACCAATAATGACAATGACCCTCAAGGTCCTACAGTAAAATTCACGCGGTGTGAAAAAGGACTTGGCGTCGAACACCACGCAAAATCTCTCAGTCGAAGGCCATTAATGTAAACTTGTCGTCGAAAGTGAGAAACTTTCCATTGAGGCATGCAAGCTTCAAAGTATTGAAAGGGTTGTTCCTAGGTTGACTTCTTGGATAATGAGCTGATGTCGACAAGAAGTGACCCGTCGTAGGAGGGCCTTAATGAATCCCACATCTACGACAGGGAACGAAGCAAATGATTTTGGAGGTGAAAACAATCTGATGATACAGGGTTCAAGGTGGCGGTCATGAAAGAATGGAGCATGAATGTATTGCAGTGGGTGAGACACAGGCGAATTCTCTGAATGACTTCTCTTGAACATATCGGCGACACTGACGATGGATTGGTAGCGTTAACCCCAAAGATGGATGGTCTGACGGACCAATGGTGATATGACCAGTGAACGGAACAACCCAACCCGACTCAGATGCGGAAGGAAAGTGTCATGTTCAAGAGCGACTTGCTACCAATAAAGTTTTTTCAAGTTTTCTTCCCAATTTTCCCCGGTCATTGCTGACCAGTACCTCTTTATTTTTATCAAGCTTGAGGAGGATAACATATGATTGATCTATAATTCGCCCTTCGGGCGAACCTGTTGCTATATTTTAGCGAGCCTAGCGACAGTGAAACTCATTCTCGTCCTGTTGGATGAGTTTGTCACTATTTAGTTTAACAAGTTTAACGACAAAGATAACTCAGCCTTTTCAATTTTAGAGAGTCTAAAAGAAACAGAAAGAAACTCCAAAGATTATTTTTCGTCCTATAATCCCTTAAGTCCGAAAAAGCGTAAAATAATACAAAAGGGATGAATTTTCGATAATTTTAACGAGCCGAATAAGACAAGCGCTCGATCTTTTTGTGTAATAATCCCTCAAGTCCAAAAAGATTAAAATCTAGAGGGATAGCACTTCCGATGACTTTAATGAGCCGGAGAGGCCAATCGCTCGGCAATACTTTCATATTTTACGAGTCAGTTGAAAAGAGCTTAAAGGAGACTCATTTTCAAGGAACGAGTGATGATTTCGGGTAGCAGCTGATTCCAGGTAAGATTTGGAATTCTCCAATCACGACAGTGCCACAAGGATGGCTAATAGAATCACTCTTCGCAGATGTTCCTCGAAAGGGTAAACAATCATGTGGGGGTGAATGATCGGCTAAAGACAGAGTGGAGGTGATGATGAGAACACGACCAAGGCTCAAAAGCTGGCGATAATGCATTCACAATGGTTATTTACCGGAAAATTGGTTCATTTTTTAATGAGCTTAAACTCTGGGGGAAACATTTGCTCATTGATTATGTTTATTTTTTAACGAGCTTGAATTCCGCATTAAAACTGCTCGTGCCAGTCATATAATAAGGATATCTCGTCTAAGATGCCATTTTTTATGGGGCTTGCACCTTTTAAAGATTTGCCCCGGATCCTTTCTTTATGCAAGCTAGGATCACTCTTCACTTGCATGCCAAAAAGTTTGCATGCCCCCAGGTATAGCAAAAAATTCCTAGGTTACCATATGAAAGCTCTCCATCCGTGTCGTAGACAAAATGCTTCCTTGGCGATGTCTACCGAAATAGACAAAGGTGAGTGGCGCAGTCGCCTCCACTCACATAACTTTAACGAGGGAATATTATTCCAGTCTAATCCCATTTTCCTAAACGGACGAGTGTGTCAGACTAGTCATATATCCTCCGCAGAAATCTACTCTATACCCAAGGTTTTCCTGCCGAAACAGACCAGGGTGCATGCCCCTTGGGTTTCAGGCACATCCTCCCGAATCACTCGCACTCATCAGGTGGACGGACTGGAGATTGATGAGACATTCCTTGCGTGAAAAGCATTTAGGGATGGCGTTTGACTATTTGTTATGTATGAACCGGGGAATGGCAGTTGGTCTACGAGCTTGACCACTCTGCCTTCATGCGGAAAACACATTACTCTAAAGAGTGAGGAGATGATGGCTCCCATGCAATAAATATAGTCACGCCCAAGGAGTAGATTATAATCCAGGGGTCCTTGGACTACCATCATGTTCATGTGAACAATTTTCCTTCTTAAAGTAAAGGGCACATTTGGAAGGATCCCTAAAGGTCGTCTGGTTCCTTTGTCGAAGCCTGTCAGATTTCTCATTTCAGGCAAAAGCGATGGCGAACCAAGCGCTTTCCAAGCAGTTGAGGAAAGGATACTCATAGAAGCCCCTTCATCGATGATGGTACCAGCCATGACCATTTTGTAAGCTTGTACAATGATTCTCAATGGTACACTAACTAGTAAACGGGGTCTGCTAGTAGATTCCAATCGAAGGAAACGACTAGGTTGCTTGGAGGTGGGACTAATAGACGGACGAATACGACTCTGATGAAATTCCTTCCTACGATAAAGGAATGGGTAGACTGCCCCCAAGTTCATCGAAGTCTATGTTGACGAAAAGAATTTGAACGGTGTCGTTCTCTTTCTCTTCAGTGATGGTATCATTCGAAGATGAACACTCTGAAGGCAAGACCGGGTCAACTACCGTCTCGACCTTTTGACTTTCGTCTGGTATGGATTCAGAGGGTTCATTTTCAATGATAGATGCTTCGGACGACCACAATGACAGGCCAGCCAGATTTTCAACCAGTGGTGGACTTGGTAAGAGTTTTTTATATCCAGGAGGCAGCCGTAGCGGTGAAGTAGGAAGGTCATCTAAAACTCTTTTAGCTTCGTCAAGGAAGGGACAACGGTGGACGGCGTGATTGCCTTCACACAATTTACAAGGAAATCTAGGATTCCTTTTCTGTCCATGTGCTTCACTTTCACTGGTTAATGGTGTACATTCAACATGATCATCAGAGGTTGACGCCACCGGATTGTGCAAACGAGGAGACCAGTCCCTTAAGATCCGTGGGATGCAGGGACAATCTCGGTGAAAGTGGTCTCCATTGCAAATGACACAAGGAGATTTAGGTTTAGATGGTGTGGTGTGAGGATTTTCGCTAGATGACGCTTGGTTGCCCCCTTTTGAAATTGGTTCCTTTTTTTTCTTTTCCTTTTCTCTTTCTGCTTCTTCTTCTTCTCAGTTACTTGATTTTTGGCTTTATCGACTTTATCAAGCGAAGAGGAAGGAGGAGAGGGAGAATCAGACGAAGTAGAAGGTTGGGAGGAAATTCTAGTGTCATCTAGTTGCTGACTTGACTGTTCAGGAATTACGGGATTCTGAATGACAGAGGTAGAGAAGAGCCAGATAGGCAAACCAATTGTCAACCCTGGAAGTGACAATGTGGCCATATGGGGTGCACCAACATCTCCCCAAGAGGAGAAAGGACTAGGATTTCCTCCAAGGGGAAATCCTTGGTTGGTAGACTCCATTTTCTCAACCTAATGACCAATGGGGGAACTTGTGATGTTATTCCGCTTAAAATAAATTTTGAACGCTTTGACACAACTTGTTTTTTCAATTCTTAAGAGTCGAGAAAAAACAAAAGATGACTCTAGTCGCCTTCGATTTTTATTGAGCCTGAAGTGACAAGTGATCAGAGGACCTTTTCCTTTAAGGAGTCTAAAAAGGAGAAAAATGGACTTCTTTGGAGATCTAGGCAGAGGGGATTACCAAACCAATCGCAAAACTGCAGAATACTTTTTATGGTACGGCAGTCAATCTTCCCGAATGCTATGTTTAGTGCATTGCGATCGATAGGGTGGCATAAACGACTTCCTAAGGATAAAGGATGTAGCCTATTGTGGTCTCCCAAAATATACTCGATGGTACGTGGGAGCACAAGTCCGTACTGGAACTTGCTGTCTCAGAGTGGAGGAATCACCCAACCAACAATCAAAACAACAATTACCAGGTTTTACGATGCCGAAATACGTCTCTAGCCTAGACCTCTAGATGTTGTGCGTTAGGTTCCAAAGCATTGTTAGATTCATTAAATTTATTTTAAGTTGATCTTGCTTAAAAATTTTCCTTTCAGGTTCACCATGTGATGTGTATACAATTCCTAAAATGCAGTCTAAGATGATAAGAAAACGTTTAATCTTCTTTTGACAATGAAAATCCTAGCTACTAAGGAAAGAAAGTTAAGAATCTTTCAGCAAAGAGCACAGAGCGCACGCTAAATGCACTGTCCTAAATCAAACCAAGTAGTCAAAATGCAAATACACATGCATGTGTTTATTTTCAGCCTTCTTAATGTGTGAATGATGATAAGAAAGCTATGTGCAAATCTGAATTACTTTCAAAGTGACAATACTCAACAAATTTCTTTTCAAAATGAAGTGAAGGTAAGAGAGACACTTTGTGATTTCGAAATGAAAATTTCTTTTTGACACTTTAAAAAATATTAATTCAAATCATATGCAATAGTAACTTTATAATCGACTATCAAGAACAATGGGATTGTCTTCTAAAACTGAAAACTACAGCTATGACACTTTCAGATCAAGAAATGACAGTTCGACTATGCTACTTTTTGCAAAAGAGACTGAAAATGACGCACAATACATAAAAACACTTACAGTTCTTTGCACTATGGAGGTGGAATAATGTAAGAGAAGGGGGTTTTCATAGAGATACACTGGCCATAGACAAAAAATCCTGAATAGGACTGAAAACAGTGAGGAAAAAAACCAAAGTCTGAAGGTAAAGTTAACCTTCCCTGACCATCGCACCTGTCACACTGTGAATTCAGTATGCAGCGCACCTACTGCACTCGAGAAGTGTGATGCATATAGTCTGCCTTGAAGGCAGGGTGCGATGATACTAGTGCGAGACTTTAATCGAGTTTTTACTCACAATTTGAAATTTAGTTCAGGGATTTAGGTCGAGTAAGTGATGTTCAGTATTTGTGAATCACAGGGGTAGATCCAAGGAGGTTACTAGAGCCACCACTTAGGGCAATTAGACTGTTTGCGGATCGATTGTTTAATTCATAAACAAAACCCGGAGATAGACTAAAGCAGCATTGATCTACTTTTCATTTGTATAACAAATGCAGTTCGAAGGCTAGCTGGCTTGGCTTCAGGCTCCGTCTGTAAGTTTATAAAAGAAACAAATATAGGCTAACAAACAATCTAGTCGCTCCCCAGTGGAGTTGCCATTTTTGTTACCGGAATAGTGTCCACTCGGATGCTGCTATTCACACTAAGACTGGTAGCTATCTTAGAAACAAACAAGTAAAGTCTACTTTCATTTTCTTTTATGAAAATAGATAGGAGTGGAACCAAGGAGACCAACCTTAGTCTTGCGCTTGATTTCCTTGTTTGATTCCTCTCTTTCCTGATAGAGCTTCGTCGCTTCTTCTTCGTCTGCCGAGCTTCAAAGAGAACCTATGGAATCACAACAACATACTACTATCGAAGAACAAAGATCTATATTCATAAATAACACAGGACCATATGTGTGTTAACCATACAAATGCATATATAAATAAACATACAAGAATATGGAGGAAAACTTGAATAGCTTTATTAAGATGAAAAGTAGCAAGAGGATTACAACCACATATTTTGACCTAGCATCATCCTCCAGCTAGAAAGCCCTTCTTCACCTCAAGTAAAGCTTAGATCACCCAACACTATGAATATACACCAGAAAACCAACAACACTTCTCTACAAGATACAAGATTCCAACCTGTGGATCTCTGTGATGAGGGATCCATATATAGATGATTGTAGGGAGGTGAGTCATCTTTTGGGGTCTTGATTAGTGTCCTCTCTCTGATAGTTCCTGCTTCCACTTGGAGAATGGTGATCTCTTACTCATCCCTGGTCGAAAACAGAGAGGCAAGTGTCAGAGGGGAAGCTGATGGAAGATTCCATGATCTTCCACCTCGCATTTTGTCCCTACCATTTGTCCATTCCCAGTCATCGCACCCTACAGAGGAGCCATTCAATATGCATCGCACCTTATACACTGGGAAGGTGATATGCATCACACCCTCTGCACTAGGTTTTCAGTATGGTCCAGTTTTGACCATTTATGAGCAGTTTTTAGTGGAGAAATTCTGGGAGATGATGTAATCAGCTGACCTTGTTCCATTAGGTAGTGAAGCAACACTTTTAGGGACTTAGGAGTCCCCAGTTTATGGACATTTATGATTGGGGTTGAAGTGCCCAAAAATGTCTATAACAGGAAAGGAATGCAAAAGATAAAAAGAGTACAACTAAAGGTTGCTTCAGTTTCGGCTCCTCTATGATTTATTAGATGCAGGGAAAATTTTAAGAACACCCCCTAAATTTATAAGTATAATAAATGGGCGAATCTTCATGGTATATAGGAAAAATGGAAGGCGATTTTATCAATAATATAATATGCATATATAATTTTTTGGCGAATCTCTCACCAGTCATGGCGAATATTTTACTCAATTATAAAATCTTGTAAAGATCTTGGTATTACCATGGGGTATACATAAACCTGGAGCTTAAAAATTACTATTAGTAATTTATAAAAATTAATAAAATTAATAGTTGATTTTTATTTTAACCAAGCTAAAATGTTTAACATACATTGAATTAGAACATCCATTTTTATTCTTGATCCAGCCTTGAGAGGGATCAAATATTTTTTCACTCTATGCTGGTTTGGATATCACGATATTTGATACCTCTCTGGGGTTAGTAGATCCAGAATAAAGATGGATCTATGCTAGTTTAATTCCCCATTTAAATAGGCTACATTCTAGGTCAATACCATGGGTCAATACCATGTGCCATTTTGGTGAATACCATGGGTCAATACCATGTGCCATTTTATTTTTATTAATACTAATATTAGGGTTAATAATGTTTTTTTATAAAAAAAATGTTTTATTTGTTTAGTATACCTCTCATTTATTTGTATTTTTATTAATTTACCATACCTCTTTTACAAATATGGTATTTGGCCCATAGGATTAACTTAAATAAAACCTCTTTCTTGAGCCTACATAAATAGAACGAGGGTTATGGACTAAATATAAAAAGAGGTTTTATTTATTTACCATACGTCTAGTTTATTTATACTTTTATTTATTTACCATACCTTTTTGAGTAAGTATAAAAAGACGTTTTATTTATTTACCATACCTCCACTTTACTTATATTTTTATTTGTTTACACCCTTGCATGTATATAAGGTGACTTATGGAGTAAATATAAAAAATGCTTTATTTATTTACCATACCTCTCATTTATTTATATTTTTATTAATTTACCATACCTCTTTATAAATATGGTATTTGGGCCTTTGGCCCATAGGATTCACTTAAATAAAACTTATTCTTGAAAATGGGCGAATGGATTCACTTAAATAAAACCTATTCTTGAAAATGGGCGAATGGAAGGTTCTAACTCCTAATTTCAAGGGCTAAATTTACCTTTTTTACCCTCTCTCTTAATAAAGGGTGGGCTATTTGAGGTGATTTGTAAAAATGTAATATGATAGAAAATATTCGCCCACTAAAAATTTAAAACCCCTTAATTTCGCCAAAGGGAGAACATTCGCCCCTAAAATTTTCTATGATTAGATGAGAGAGAAACAAATATCTGTTGCACCCAACATTTATGAGAAAGAGTATATTGCAACCAATTTAGTGATTCGTGAAGCAGTTTGAATTTGGAAGTTACTCGCAGGGCTATTTGATCAGGTACTGGAATCGATCGGGATATTTTGCGACAATCAAAGGTATTTGAAGCTTTCATAAAATCTAGTTTTTCATGATAGGTTGAAGCACATTGATATCAAGTACCACTTCATTTTTGACATGGTGTAGAAGGAAGTAGTGAATCTACAATACTCTCTATTAATGAGCAAATAACTGATATTGTTACAAAGCCTTCGTTTAGAGTGAAGTTTGTATACTTTAGGGCCAAGCTTGGACTTGTTGAGAACACCTCTCTTAGTGATAGAGAGAGAGTTGATGTGATAGCATCAAGGATAAAAATTATCCATGTGTCAAGTGTGTTGACTGGAATTAGGGAGAATCGTTAGATATAGTACAATCATTCTTCATGTGTCAAGTGCGTTGACTGAAATGAGGAAGAATGGTCTTAGAATTAATCAGTTGAGCGGGTTCCTTTCAACACCAAGATCAAACTCTCTATATAGGTTGACTGAGCACATTTAGAATAATGCTCAAAATTACTCATGAAGAGTGAGGCCTTTGGAGATTCACCACGAGTCAAAGATATTGAACGAAATGATGATGGACCAATACTACTTTGTATACCATTAGAGGGACTAGAATTATGGTGACTGGTTGATGCTAATGATGTACCATGTGTCAAGAGTACCAAATAGGATTACCATAATGACACACCATAGGTCAGAGGTACCAACCAAAATTATTGTACTTAGTGATGCTGAATATTTTTACCATAAGTCAAAGTTGTTGACTGAGATTATGGTAATTGAATGATGCTGATGCTGATGATAAATTGTTATAATATTTTCGTAGAGAAAATTTTCAAGAAGAGAACATCTAATAGTCATTATGTATACCTCCCTAGCTAAGAGGGAATGTTGAATTTTGTAGCTATGGTCTTTCTTCATAATTAATATTTTAGCCCTTGAAATATATAATGAAAATGTAAGACATGTTCTTCATGCCATTTTATTGATTATCCCTTGAAATCATTAATATACGACATGTTCTTCATGTCGGTTTAAAAAGAGAAAATTTTGAATTTTGAAATTTTAATTTTTGGTTGCAAACTTGTTAATTTGGCCCTCTTTCAAGTCAAGTCGGCTCCAGTGAAGAGACACCCATTCAAACCATCCAAAACATTATATATATAAGGCACTCAATCTCCTCCACAAGACATAATTCGATCACACACATAACAAAGTATCTTCTAGGCATCCAAGCGAAGGAGAATAAGAAGGTCAAATACATTTCTAACATCTTACCTATCTCTCTTTCACTTCACACTTGCAAGTTTTAAGGGATATTCTAGGCAAAAAATCAAACTTTTGGATAACAATTTCTGGGAAGCAATGCCAAAAATTTGGCACTATATTATGGGAAGAATGGCCAAGTTTTTGGGAGGTTGAATTTCCGCATAGAAAGATCAAGTAGGGCCAAGTTTGTTGGGCTTGACAAGAGGATTGATTGACCATGTTTGACCATTCCATTATTGGTTAGTTTGACCTTCATATTTGACTACCAAAATTAGGTGTATCTCTTTTTGAACTGAAGAATCAAGTAGGGCCAAGTTTGTTGGGCTTGACAAGAGGATTGATTGACCATGTTTGACCATTCCATTATTGGTTAGTTTGACCTTCATATTTGACTACCAAAATTAGGTGTATCTCTTTTTGAACTGAAGAATTTCTCCAGGGAAAAGGTTATTGGGTTATTACCCCAAATGGGTTTTCCGAGGGTAAATCTTGTGTTATATTTTTGTATTGTGATTTCTACTATCCATGTGCATTTATGGTTGAATTTCTGAAGTGTAATTTCTTAATGATAAATAGCATATCTACATCATTAGAACTAATTATCACTTTTAAAAAATTAGTGCTTGTATCTATTGCACTTGAAAAATCAACATGGGGCAATGAAGAAGAAACCTATCAGAAACCTAAGGTATCAATGTGCTAGTATTATATAAGTGAATTCATATTAACAAAAGAGTTCCACCACAAGTAGAGAATTTTTCTTTGCAATTCACAAAACTTTATATGGATGATTAAGTGTGATTATTTTAGTTGTAGACAATAATTTGGAATAACCTATTTTTTTATCGTTTTATTTGTTGAGGGCTACACCACCTTTTCAAAGCTTCAAGCAAACAAAAGAAACATAAAAATTTGCAAATTTTGAATATAAAATATTGAAATGTGGCAACAAGAATATTCCAATTTTAATTTGTCCTTGAATTAAAATTGAGAATTAAAATTAAAATTTAGTCTCATTAGTTGCTTGAAAAATAATTAATTAATTCATCTTGCGTTAATTAGTTGGAGAAATTCAAGCTAGAAGTCTTTGTGAAGTCATGCAACAGTTATGCCTTAAATTAAGGAAGTTATCCCTTAATTAAGGAGATAAGGATGAGTTGTATTTGAGTTGTAATTAGTTAGCTCAGTTAACTGAGTTAAATCCAGTTAAATTAGTTCCAAACAGTTTGAGGAACTAATTGTGAGTTCAGTCAGTTAATGCATGCATACATGAAACTAGTGTACTCCAGATAACTGAATATTCTCTCATAAATAACTCATGCATGTTAGTTCAGACAAAGAATGAGTTGAGATTAATCGCAGGGACAATGTAATATCAGTTACAAGAATTTTCCTATAAGAAAATCTCTTGCATGCAGAAGGAATTCATTCCTTGAGTTTTGCGCAGTTTTATAGTGTGTTGGAGCAGTGTGTGAGATCAGTGTCACACAAGGTTATAGCTGGAGCACCCAGGGAAAACTGTGCAAGGAAATAGGAGGCTTGGAGGACAGAGGAGAAGGCATATGAGTTGTTTATTCTATCTATGAGCAGCAGTGAGGGATTGTACTGAGAGTTGGATAGCTGTGAGAGATAAAGCTGTGTGTAATCCTGAGATATTTCCACTTGTATGATAATACAAATAGTGGCGTTTTTTGCTGAGGCTTTCACAAAAGTATTCTTCTATGTTTCATGTGTATTGATTCTTCTTCTCTGTTATATGTGTTTTGGTTGATCTTGCTCAAATCGATTAAGATTTTGCAAGTTTGATTGTAGAAATAGATTAAGTATTTTTCTTTAGTTATATTGCATAATCAGGTTAATCTACAATGAGAATCTCCACATGGTATCGGAGAAAATGTGATCAGAGTTGTGAACAATATATTGAGAAGGGAAATTCAAAGTTTGAAGTTCTTGGTTGCAAGTACAAAATCGAATTCTTATCACACCTCAAAGTTCACCAATGGCGTTCAATGGCTTGAGACTTGAGTATGCTCTAGATGGCATCTCGAATTACATAGCATGGAAGGATCGCATGGAATCGGTATTAGAAGACAATGGTTTGAAGGATTTCATTGATCAGGAAATCCCCAAGCCAGCTGCTGCTAATGCACAAGAATTGGTTGAATGGAAGAAGTGTGTGTCGAAAGCGAGAAGGATTCTTCTGGAGGGAGTTTGAGACCATATTATCTCGAGTCTCCATGGGAAGGAGACTCCATTTTCAATGTGGAAAACATTGAAGGACCTATATGAGAACAATAACGACCAGAGGAAATTGGCACTCAAGGAGAAGCTTTGAAAAATCAAGATGGAGAAGGGCGAAACTATTTCTACATATCTGAACAAGCTCACCACCTGTAGAGATGAGCTTGGTAGTGTGAGAATAACGACTGCCGATGATGATATGGTGAGCCTTGCTCTCCTCGGTCTTTTAAAGAGCTGAAATAACTACTAGGACTTTGAAAATGGAAGAGAGAAACTGCCGGATTGGGAATGACTATGGTCGGATCTGATGCAGGAGGAAATTAGGAGGAGCATAAGAGATGGTTCTTCATCTAAGCATGATGATGAAGAAAATCTAGCCTTAGTAAGTAAGGAAAGGAAAGGGAAAGGGAAGGCTTCCCATTCCAAATCGAATTCTTCTCATGGAGGGAAGAAGATTGAAAAATCTAAAGTGAGATGCTTTAATTGTCATGAGGTGGGCCATTATGCAACTAATTTCCCATTGAAGAAATCCAAGAAGCGATCCTTGAAAGGATCAGAAGGTGATGCATTAGCCTCTCAATTGAAATTGGATTTTACCCTCATCACATGCATGGTTTCATCGATGGTGGGTTGTGTTTGGTATCTAGACAGTGGAGCCTCATTCCACATGACCAATGATAAAATTTTATTCAATACCTTGGAGGAGAAAGACCTTAAGATGCGCATAGAGATGGGTGATGATGGAAAGTACTATGTTTCAAGAGAAGGCACAATTGCTTTTCAGAGGGAGCATGGAGCTCCTCTCACCTTGATTGATGTAAAGTATGTTCCTGGACTGAAGAAGAACTTGGTATCAGTCACGATGTTGGAGGACAAAGGCTACGATGCTGTCTTTAGCAAAGGAAAGGCGTTCCTGAGATACATAGCCACGGGTCAGACCAAGAGGATTGGGGTTCAAGTGAAGAATCTCTATAAGCTAGAGGTAGATGACTGTGCTGCATTGAGTTCGAAATCAGAATTGGTGCAAAGCCAAGACATTGGTGAGTTATGGCATAGGCAGTTGGTTCACTTGCATCATGGGGCCTTGAAGATAATGTAACAGATCTCTACCAGACTTCCCAAAGGTAAACTTGAGCAAGTGGACACATGCAAAGGTTGTACCTTGTGAAAGTACACCAAGTCTTCCTTTCATGATCGAGACAATCGAGTTGAAGCAATCTTAGAGCGAGTTCATATTGATGTGTGTGGACCATTCTTGACAACATCCACTGTGAAAGGAAGGTATTATGTGATTTTCATTGATGATTTTTCTTCTAAATGCTGGATTTATTTCATGCAGAAGAAGGATCAAATCTTCTCAAAGTTTTGTGAGTTCAAAGCTTTGGTTGAGAAAGAGTTAGGGAAGAAGATCAAGGCCTTGAGAAGCGACAATGGTGGAGAGTATGTCTCTCAAGAGTTTAAGTACTTCTATGCAGCGGAAGGAATTAAACGGGAGTTGACAACACCTCATAACCCAAAACAAAATGTGGTGGCTGAGAGGAAGAACAGAACAATTGTGGGGGTAGCTCAGGCGATGCTGCATGACCAAGGCCTGCCACTTCATTTGTGGGCTAAGGCATGCAACACAATGGTCTATTTGTAGAATAGAAGCCCGCATCGCATTCTTGGGATGAAGACACCAGAGGAACATTTCTCCGGGAAGAGACCAGATGTGGGTCACTTCAGGATCTTTGGCTCATCGGTATATTGCCATGTGACCAAATATGCCCGGAAGAAACTTGAGCCGATAGCTGAGTTGGGAATACTTGTGGGGTACACAGATACACCTCACAACTATCGGGTGTACTTGCCTACCAGTCGGAGGACAGTGGTTTGCAGAGATCTCAAGTTTGATGTGCAGAAGGCCATGCAAGTTTCCCTTGAGAGGGAGCTCCAACTACAGTTTGTGGAGGAAATTTTGGTTCCTAAGGAGGAGGAGCCTCAGACTGATGCAGAGCAGCCACATGCAGAGGTTCCAGGAGTGGAGACATCCACTCAAGCAGAGTCTTATAGAGAGGGACGGAAGCACACAAGAGAAGCTGACAGATTGTTGTTGGATGTGAGAGAGAATGTGGGAGAACCATCTTCTTAGCGTGGACAGAGGAGGTCACCTAATAGGCACACCAGATACATGGCCCTTGTTGGGGAATGTGTTGAGACTGCACCATCTTCCTTTGAGGAAGTAGTGTAGTAGCCGATTTGGGTTGATGCTATCGTGGATGAGTATGATGCCACAGTTCAGAACAGTGTTTGGGATGTGGTTCCAAGATTGGAGAACAAGTCAGTTGTCAGTTCCCGCTGGCTTTACAAGGTAAAGCAAGCTGCTGATGGTAATGTGGAGAAACATAAGGTGCCCGTTGTTTCTCACAGATCGAGGGGATCGACTATGATAATACTTTTGCTCCTGTAGAAAGGTACTCATCTATCAGATTGAGGTTGGCACTATCAGCACAAATGGGTTGGAAGATCCATCAGATGGATGTGAACACTACATTCTTCAATGGAAAGATTGAAGAAGAGGTGTACATAGAACAGCCAGAAGGTTTTGAGACCTTTGATCATGAGTCGAATGTGTGTCGACTCAAGAGAGATTTGTATGGGCTGAAGCAAGCACCTCATGCTTGGTACACCAGCATCGACAACTACTTCACTGGGTTGGGCTTCACAAAGAGTGAAGCGGATGCGAACCTGTACCACATCATGGTAAAAGGTAAGCAGTTGATCATTGTTCTTTATGTTGATGATCTCATATTGACAGGTGATGATCAGTTGATCATGTCTTGCAAGGAGGACCTTGCAAGAGAATTCAAGATGAGAGACATGGGTCTCATGCACTACTTCCTTGGCATGGAAGTGTGGCAGAAGGATGGGGAGTTGTTTGTGTCTCAAGGCAAGTATGCCAATGAGATACTCAAGAGATTCCACATGGATAAGTGCAAGCCCATGCAGACTCCTCTAGCATGTAATTGGAGGAAGGAGGATGCTACTTCAGGAGAAGTAGTAGAAGCTACTGTGTATCGGCAACTTGTGGGTTCACTGATGTACTTAGTGAACACACGACCAGATTTGTGCTATGCAGTGAACAAAATGAGTCAAGCTATGGTTCAACCGACCAAGATGTTTTGGAAGGCAGCTAAACATGTTTTGAGATACCTCAGAGGCACAACTCAATATGGATTATGGTACAGATAGACAGAGGGAGTGAAGTTACATGGCTTCACAAATGTAGATTAGGCAGGGAGTCCATCAAATCGGAAGAGCACATCAGGAGGAATTTTCAACCTTGGGTCAGCTGCAGTTTCTTGGTACAACAGGAAATAGAGGTCCGTTGCACTCAGCTCAGTAGAGGCTAAATACATGGCTGCAAGTCAGGCAACATGTGAGGCCATTTGGATGCGGAAAATTCTAGTTGGTTTGTTTGACCAGAGGATGGATCCAACTGTGTTCTATTGTGATAATTAGAGTTGTATCAAACTCTCTGAGAATCCAGTATTTCATGACAGGTCCAAGCACATCGACATTCAGTATCATCATCTTAGAGACTGTGTGGTGAGGAGGATCATGTAGTTGTAGTATATTTCGACCGAGGAGCAAGATGCTGACATTTTGACTAAGGCATTGTCAAAGTGTAAATTCGAGTTCCACAGAGACAGGATCGACGTGGCAGATAATTCCTTTCTTGTTGAGAGGGAGTGTTGAAATGTGGCAACAAGAATATTCCAATTTTAATTTGTCATTGAATTAAAATTCGAATTTAGTCTCACCAGCTGCTTGAAAAATAGTTAATTAATTCATCGAGTTAATTAGTTGAAGAACTTCAAGCTAGAAGTCTTTGTGAAGTCATGCAACAATTATCCCTTAAATTAAGGAAGTTATCCCTTAATTAAGGAGATAAGGATGAGTTTTATTTGAGTTGTAATTAGTTAGCTCAGTTAACTAAGTTAAGTCCAGTTAAATTAGTTCCAAACAATTTGAGGAACTAATTTTGAGTTCATTCAGTTAATGCATGCATACATGAAACTAGTGTACTCCAGATAAATGAATATTCTCTCATAAATAACTCATGCATGTCAATTCAGACAAAGACTGAGTTCAGATTAAAGGCAGGGACAATGTAATATCAGTTGTAAGAATTTTCCTATAAGAAAATATCTTGCATGCAACAAGAATTCATTCCTTGATATTTGTGCAATTTTATAGTGTGTTGGAGCAGTGTGTGAGATCAGTGTCAGACAAGGTTACAGCTGGAGCACCCAGGGAAATTTGCACAAGGAAATAGGAGGCTTGGAGGACAGAGGAGAAAGCATATGAGTTGTCTATTCTGTCTATGAGCAGTAGTGAGGGATTGTACTGAGAGCTGGATAGCTGTGAGAGCTAAAGCTGTGTATTCCTGAGATATTTCCACTTGTATGATAATACAGATAACGGGGTTTTTAGCTGAGGCTTTCCCCAAAGTATTCTTCTATGTTTCATGTGTATTGATTCTTCTTCTATGTTATATGTGTTCTGTTTGATCTTGCTCAAATCGATTAATCTTCCGCAAGTTTGATTGTAAAAGTAGATTAAGTATTTTTCTTTAATTATATTGCATAATCAAACTAATCTACAGTAAGAATTTCTACAGAAAAATTATAACAAAATATAAAATGAAAAAAAAAAATAATAAACTATATAAAAACATTTAAACAAATTCGAAATACTAAATACATTTAAGAAATCAGATAAACTCAAAAACTTTTTTAATAAAAAAAGTCTAAAATAATACTTATAAGTATCAAAATCCCAACCATTGTAAACAAAAATCATAGCCATAGTTCAAAATTCAAAGGAGAGATTAGATGCACTTTTAACCTTATTTAATCTACTTAGTTATTTTATAGGTATATTATCATGTCCTTTCTTTTAAATAAAAATTATGATGGAAATTCATTTTACAAATGTATGGGATGTTTGTGAAAAATTATGATGGAAATTCATTTTACACATGTATGGGATGTTTGTGAATCAAGCTTTTATTGAAAGAAAATGATATAATGAAATAAAGAAAATTATAAAAATAAATCTAAACTAGATGTACAATTACGACATAGATTGAAAAAAAGCGAAGCATAGAAATTGAAACATAACTAAGGAGGATTCTTGCTTAGTAAACAATGATGTTCTAAACAATTATTATACCTAAGTTTTTAGAATTGTAAATTGATTTTAAAAAAGTGAATTTGGAAAGAAATGTTAAGCAAGATCACAGAGAGGAGAATGGTAAGTATACTTCCTTTTGATGATTATTTATTTCAGTTTGAGAAAAATGCTTTATTTGAATAAAAGAAAGATAATCTATTTGCAAATTAGGCTACTTATAACCTTATTCTAATATACTTTGATGATTAAAACTACGTAAAATTAATTTCATATGTAGCCAATTATATTGCTTTGAATCGATAGACATATATATAACAAAATTGTGAAACACAGATTCAATTAATGATAAAATATAGAAAAAGAAATTTAAAATTTCTATACATATATCTCACATGTGCAAGAAAATAACATTGTTATATACATGAAATCTAGTACGGAAAGCTTCTAGCAAGTTGCTATTCTATCATGGTATATACAATGACTAGTCTAAAAATATTAGAAAGATTTTATATATGAGTATGGGTCATGTGTAAACTTCATACGAAGAATATCTCGTGGAATAATTTTGATGTGATTTATTTCACAAATCTCAGCAAGATCACGAGAACCTGACATAATTGTTGGTTGCAACCAAAGTGTCCCATATTCTTGATAAATCTCGAACTCATATTCTAAATAACCAAATCTCCTTGAACTCATATTCTAAATAACCAACATATGGTGAATTAATTGAACTCATATTCTAAATTACCAACATATGGTGAATTAATAGGATCAAATAATGTATATGAGTTATCATCCTTCACTATATAAAATATATTGTTATTAATAGGATGAAAACTATTAACATCATTTGTGTGATCAATGTTTTCAAACTCACCTAGTGTAATACTTAAAAGAGAGAATCTTCATTAATCATGAATGTAATCAAAATAATAGAGGGTAATTTTTGAAATGTGTTTGTTATAGAAATTCCTTATTCCCCTATAGTAGATTCATAAGACTTATATTCATGGGAAGAGACGATCTCATTCTTTATATGCAAATTAATATCATCTTTCCCTTTATTAAATTCTAGCCTTGCAGAATGAAAATCCACAAGATCAAAATTGACTACCTGAGAATTATAATCATTGAATAAGTCAGGGTATAATGAATAATAAGAGTGAGATGAAATAAAATGAAATATATGGTGTGAAAGAGTAGCCTTCATGTTTGATTTCAATTTAGAATGTTTTGCATTTTCTCCTTGTCATGGAATAAATTGATCAATATCCATCACATGCTCCACTGAAAAATATGAAAACCAAACATCATCCAAAACATGTGCTGAGAAATGGCAACAAGAAATTCTAGTTTAATTTTTCCTTGAATTAAACTGAGAACTAAAACCGAATTCTATTCTCGTAGCAACTTGTAAATAGTTAATTAAGTTTAATTAACTTAATTAGCTTAGGAATTTCGAGCTGGAAGTCTTTCTATAGTCATGTATATGTTCTCCCTAAATTTTAGGGTTCCAGTATGAGTTTAAATTGAGTTGGAAATTAAATCACTCAGTTTACTGAGTTAAGTTTATTTCCAAATTATTTTTGGAACTAATAGAGGACTAACAATTAGTTGGTGCACTAATGCATCCACTAGTGCTACTCCAGTTAAACTGAAGATTTCCTCATGAGAAACTCATGCATGTCAGTTTAGACAAAGACCCGGTTGAGACTAGAGTGTAGGGACAATGTATTATCAATGGTATTATCTACTCTAGTGTAAATATCATGTATGCATCAAAGAATGATCCTATGTTTCGAATGCATAGTTTTGGAAGCATAAATCCCCTTTAAATACGAGCTATTCATCTTAGGAATTACACAAGAGATTAGGGGCTTGGAGAGCTATTGAATAGGCTAAGGATTTATCTTGAGTTAGCTTGTGAGCTGAGAGAGTTGGGCATACTTGTGCGGAATTGTTCTAGTGAGAACAATATTTGTATCTTCACTCATACTTATGATTGAATGTAATACAAATATGCGAGGTTTTGAGTGGTGACTTTCCCTCGTAAAACTTATTGTGTTATGTGTCATTGATTTATCTTCTTCTTGTTCTTATTGTTTTCATCGATCTATTCGATTCCTCTGGTTGAAAGTAGAAGTAGATTCTTGTCATTTTTTTTAGTACATTGCATGAGCTTGTGAATCTATAGGATTTTTCAACAACATGATCATGTTCATAGTTTAAAGATGAAGGTAAGAGAACATCACATGATTTTTCAAAATAAGAAGGTGCAAGAGTTGTTTCTAATGGAGAATTAGCAGGAGAGTCGATTATTAAGACTCCTAAAAGTTGAACTTGAATATGATCAATAGGCTTATGAGAAGATTGTTCCAAATTATCAATACAAATTTCAAATTTAATCTCTTTCTATGTTAATGTAGTTGTAGCATTTTCTAAGATATGACAAATTTATTACTCATTTCAAGAAAAAGATGATGGATAAGAACAATTAGAAGTTACATTAAATTCGTGTAAAATATCATGCTTCTCTAAATTAACATCTACCAAAGTGGATAAATTTGTTAAACATTATTGTTCCTATAAAAATTCCGAATATTATAAATTAACCTATAAATAAGTATTAAAGCTCGGATAATATTGATTAATATTTAGTTCATCTTGTTCATAAGAAAGTGAGACTAGATGTTGAAACCAATCATTGATAGAAGGAAAATCATCCAAAGGAAATCTACGACAAATATGAATAAATATTGTTGAAATCTCTTTTAATGATTCATTTGATTTCATCCTAAGATCATTTATTTCTTCACATAATTAATTTTTTCAGAAGTAAAAAGAAACTCATCTATAAATTGCTCCAACGAAGGAATTGATGCAGCCGAAAATGTCTCACACCACTTCCTAACTCAACCTTCAAAATTTAGAGTGAAAACCTTGCACATGACATCTTCATGAAGAATGTTATGAGAAATAAAATTATGAATAAATTGAGAAGCATGTTTAGATAAATAATTTCACTTTCAACATCAAACTTAGTTTTTGATAACTATCTTTAATGGAGTGGTACATTATACTTTTAAAAAACACATCTCCAAATAAGTATTAGGAAGAAGCCATTAAAAATAAAATTGTAAAGTGAAAAGCGTGTAATGTCCCCATTTTCATTTTCCTCTCTAATACAATCAGGATGGATTTCCAGAGTACACGATGGTCAGATCACAAGAGCATGATTATGTCATCAGAGGTCTTAGAGGGGTTTTGAGGAGTTTTATGAGCTCTAACGATGTTCGCTTGACATATTCCACCATCAGGTCATGTTTTGCACAACTTGCTTTTGGTTCCATTTCATTATGATAAATTCCCATAAAAAGGTTATTATTGAGCCTAACTTAATTAATTACCCTTAAGGTGGCATTCTAGGAGGAATATTTGATGAAACACCTTAGTGTAATAGCTCATTGGAACCGAAATAAGAATATCTATAGGGTGGGATGATGATAAGTGACTTCTAGTAGCCATAGAAATTATGGTGGTAAATTTACTATTTTCCCAAATAAAAAGTGACTTTAATTAGTCATTTAATTAAATAAAAGAAGGGGAAAATGATTAATTGAAGGAAAAAGTCCAAAAGTGATTTAAGTAAAATAAAATTAAATTAGAAGTCACGTAGATGAAGTCAAGGGAGAACTTCTAAAATAAAACTAAAATAATCAAAATAAAATACTTCTAGAAGATTGGAGATCTATCTATCGAGCCCTTAAAAGGAGGAGGATGAGATCATTTAGGACATCTTGGTTTGGTTATTCATTTGTTGTAGTGAGGGTGTAGAATGAAGTTCCTAGCTTTAACAAGCCCTAGTACGAAAACCCTTGGGTTTCCAGTGTGTTGGATGAAACCCCAACACTTCTTGAGGAGACTTTATGTAGAAGTTTCACAGAGCTTCAGTGATATTGGAGTGAGGATCATTCAGATCCTCAATTGGTGCTTCATCTTTTCTTTCTCTATCTGAGCTACTTGTTCCATTTTCTCTAAATTTGTAGTGTTTCTTATACTATTTGTTTTTGCAATTTTGTGAAAGTTGTCGTGGTTGTAATTTTTCAAAATTAAAGGAATTAAAAATATACAGAACATCTTATAATATCCCACAATCGTTAGAAATTTATTTAGTTTAGATATTTCAAAGCACCATAGGGTCAACTTATTAGTATGCCGTCCTTATAGCACCAATTATTGACAAGCAGGAAAATTCTTGTTAGCAACATGGAGATACCACCCGATTGTGGCCCAATTAGATCCTTACTCATTTGGTATGGCAATACTCACTTATATAAAGGCTTGGTTGCCTCTACCTAAACTAAGCTACACTAATTACCAAACTAATATAAATTCCTAAATTGATACTAATCTAATTTAATTAACCTAAATATCTATTTCTACCTAAGACTTCTTTGATTATTGATGTATTGAAATCTTGTTGTTATCAATAATGAGGGAAGAACTACCAAATTGTGAAACTGTGATGGACTTATAGATTTGGACATGGTAGTCATGTGTGACTAAAATGTGAGCTCAACAAAACTGCTTAAGGAGTTTATGATTTGGCAAGAGAAGCGGGGAAAATCCATGTTTTGTGATTTTAAATATATTTATATATAAATATACTATTAAAGGAAATAAAAACAATAGTTTATATCAATAACAAGACTTTAAGCAACAATATGAATATCAAATGAAAGATAATCAATCTAAGAACTTATAAATAATATGAAACTTAAATAAATTGTAAATAACAAATACATATCTTGATTATAAAATAGAAATTAATACTCTGATATTCATAACAAGAAACAATTCATTGAGTTCATCTCTTGCATCAAATAAAAGTATGAATTCAAACAACAATATACTATAGACACACTTTCATTATGCAAGATGGACTCTATGAAAAGCTTCCAAGTCCTCCAAAATTGATCAACATAGCTGACAAGAAATATTAGTCTCTTTTGAATACAAATTCATAAGACCAAAAAACAGTCCGATTCTATGTTTAATTATGAATATTATACAAAAATATGATTGATTTAAGTACTAAGAAATAATATAAAACTCATATAAATCATGAAGCATGAATACTCATTTCAATTATAAAATCAAAACAAGCGTGCTAATATTCAAATGAAGGAATGATTCATTAAACTTGATCCTCACATTCAAATGGAAAACATGGATGCATACAAAAATATATTACACAAAGGGATCCATTACAAAAGAATGAGATTTCCAAAATAATTCCTTGAGGTCTTCAAAATGATTGAAATTAGTTGATAAGAGAATCGTCTCTCTAATGATCCTTTGGTTGATTGATCCCTCCCTCTTCTCATTGAGGAGAGTGGTATTATAGATAAAAATAAAAATCAAATGTTTACACCTGTTTTTTTTTTAATAAAACATGAAGGTTAAAATAAAGTAAAATCCATTTCATGGATGAGATTCAATTTCCCAAGAACATCTTTTCTATTAAGAGTGTTAAAGTGGTTGTTTGGAATGTTGGAAATAATACTGAGAGGGGGGAGGGGGGGAGTGTGAATCATATTAGTCAAGTCAATAATATTTTATTTTTAATACTCAAATTTATATATACTACTTCAATGAAGGTAACCTGCATGTACATGCAACTGTGTTTAAGGAAACCAATGCATATTCAGTTAATTCATCATATGTTGATCTTTAATTAGTAATTCATTAACCATATAAACAATAACCATGTGTAGTAATATCAAAACAAACCATCACACATAAGAAACACACATGAACACCAAGATTTAAGGTGGAAACCCAATGCGGGACAAAAACCACCTGCTACTGTCTTCTTTTAATATAAGAAAAACCTATTTACAATCTTGTATTGGTGTAAAATCATACCAGTACGCAAGCACCCACCTACGGAAGGCTACAACCTTCTCTCGTTCTCCAGCTTCTACTGGAAGGGAGCTACAACCCCCTAGCTTTTGTACTAGCCGATTTCTTTACTAGTACGTAGGCGTGGGCCTACTGAAGGCTCCAACCTTCACTCATTTTCCAGCTATTACTAGAAGGGAGCTCCAACCCCCTAACTCTTGTACTGGCTAATATGTTTACCAGTACATAGGCGCCTACCTACAGAAGTCTATGACCTTCTCTCTTCCTCTAGGGACCACGTTTCATAAATTTTCAGATTGGATACTCCTAGAACACAACACCATAATCTGAAGGCCACCTTTCATCCAATTTTCATACTGGACCCATCAACAACATTGAAGCTCAAAATCAATCACCACTGCAATAAAACCATCAAATACATCTACATTAACCAATCATTGAAACTCAATCATCAATCTCCAAATCACCCACTACTAAATCACTAAAGTCCCATCATCACTGAAGAAAATCACAATCAACCAATCTGAAAATTCAGAATATTGTCATCAAAATACAGTCACCAGAACATAAAGTAGAACCCAGAACTTTGCAACAGCCACTGAACCAACTGCAAAGTCAAATATCATATTTCATAATATATACGCTACTCTGATGAGCCGAACCAGCGTGTATACATGCTTTTACCAAAGCGAACCAGCGTACAAATATGCAAATACTAACTTAAAAAACTTCACAACTATTTCAGAATTCAGTCATACCCAGATCACAATATTTGCAGAATAAATCATGCGTCAGTATTCAGATCTAAACTATCCATGATCAATAATACATTTCAAGTCTTATGATCCCGATCCATCATCCATCATCAACAACCTAGTTGCATCCTTAGTTCATATTGGAAACCCATAACCTGCATACTTGATCTCACACTTCATCAGATATTCAATACTTGCACACCTTGGCCTAATGATCTTCTTCTCCTTCTTACTCTTAGGCCTTTCTCAATACCTTGGACCAAAACCACTTAGGACCAATACCTTGGACCAAATACCTATGGTCAATACCTTGGACCAATACCTTGGATCAAAATACCTTGGACCAAATACCTCGGACCAAAAACTTAGTTTTCCAAAATGTACGTGCTTTTCTTCCTGTGAAAGTGCGTGTATACGTTATATGCTCCTTTTATTTTGTTATCCCACATGTATACGCTCTTTGGATAAAGTGAACCTGCGTATACCTCTCTTTCTTCATTCTTTGGAGTCTGATCTGTAATCCTTTGTTACTGTACTGTGAAATGTCATTTGAGCGAGTTGCAATCAAGGACAACACCTGTATCATAATGCCAACAATCTCCCCCTTTGGACTTGATGGAAACAACAACACCAAAACACTCTCCCCCTTTGACATCAAGGGCAAAGGGCAGACCAAGATATCCTCCCCCTTTGATATACATTATGCTGTCCATGCTCCTCTTGAGTACATGCTGAATTATCTGATTGAGCTGCTACTAAGATGCACTGAAACTGTCCATGCTCCCCCTGAGCACATGTAGAGTCTGCAAAAATATTCTTTAAAAGAATAACATGACTCTATAACTCAACTATGTGAGTATGACCTTCCTATCACCAACGAATCATACATACATTCATCTCCCAACCAAGTGGGGATATACCAAATGTTTATACATGACTGAAATAGAAATTATTGCATCATCCTTCCCATGCATAGTGGGGTTACAAATTAGGTATTTTCATGACCTTTACATCAAATGATGAGATTTATAACAAGTACCAACAATCTAAACAAGACAATGATAGTCATCAGCAACTATCATACACCATGTATGATCTGCACCATAAGAATCTGCCAACAACATCCAAACCTGTAACTTGTATATGTCCATCGTCAGTTCTGAAGATATGACAAAGTAAATATCATCAACCTGTGACTAAGTATGTCGTATATAGATATCAACTCATCCTCTTGATCTCATCAATATCAACTTGCTTCGTTTCCTTAGTAGAAAGAGCCTTATCATAACCTTCCATGAATCAACTAAGCATATGTCATATCTCCAAGCAGTAACACAAAATCATATCATATATGAAAACACCATAGTCATCACATCCTCATCGAGAACTGCATGATCTTTCATAAGAACCCTTAATATATCAACCATGTATCATCACTAGGGAACATCCCACATCTGATAAGAATCAACCATGATAATCAACATACGTGAGTATCAACCTATCATCATAAGGTAAGAATTCATCATCATTATGTGTCTAAGTAAGCCATGTCTTCGAATATCCATGTCTTCAAATAGCTATGTCTTTATGCGACCTACAATAACACCATTCTCTTGGCCAACCAACAATATTTATCAATATGCAACTTAAGTAATCATCCATGTATCCTGCATACTGTATATCCATCAAAGAGATAGCAACATGTATCTAGAAAATCATGAGCTCATGGTAATTTGTCAAGATTTCTTGATATCATCAATAGCAACAATCCTCGATCATGTGAGAGCTAAGAACCATAAGAATCCTGCATCATAACTGCATCTTTGAAGGCATGATGACATCAGCATAAAAGAAAATTGAGTGGCTCACAATCAAATAATAAAGTTTTGTACTCAAGCTTTGTACTTCTCCTTGTCCTTATGAATATCACCATGTAAGCAACATATATGTACTATATGCATCATCAAAAAGTCATCCACAATCATCCATAAATCTGATTTGAATAACAACTATGTAAACCCAAGCAATACAAGTATTATTTGAGATTTCATCATGGGAAAATCATAACCATCACATAGCAAGATGTATCATTTAAACACTTTAGCCACATAAGCATCATCATCATTGATTAGGTATCAAAGAATTCTAAACATAATGCTAGCATAGCATGTTCTCCCCTTGAACCTGTTCCACCTATTCACTGTCAGATCTAATCATTGCATATATCAGTAAGAAGTATCAAGGCATCATCATCAATCAGATATACATCAAGTTATCAACAACTTGTGAGGACGAAAAACACTTTTAAATAACATCCACAGACTATAGTCATCTATCATCACGATAGAAAATATAACTGATAATTGTTCGAATCATATCAAATCAGTTTTTCTGTGTCTGTCCCACTGCATTTTTCCTTAAAATCCCATATATGTGACTATGTAATTTCAAACTTGCGTATATACGCAACTTTTACTCATGCTAACTGCGTATGAGAATTGAAATTCTAAAGTTTCACACTTTTAGCTCCCTCTGAGTCTGTTATGTCTGTATACTTTGCTATGCCACATTTTTCTAACTGTACTTCCTTTTTCTTCCATATCTTCGAGTGTGATGATGTTTTCTCCCTTTGGTATGGTGGCCGAAATTTTCTCATGCATTCCTTTGCTATATGTCCAAACTTGTTACAAGCATAACATCTTACATGTTTCATATTCCTTCTATAACAGTCAATGGCTTTGTGACCAAACATATTGCAGGAAAATAAATATCCCTTAAAGTACCTAGAAGATGATGATTTCTGTGTTACGGTGTTTCCAAGAAAACTAGTGTCTTTTTGATCGACTAGCCATCTACGATTGGAAGCTACCCTAGAAACAAACAATTTAAAGAAATTTGGGATTTCTTCTATGTATAGTAGACAAGAGAAAGACAAAGGAACCAACCTGGATCTTCCGCTTAACTCCTTGCTTGACCTCTCTGCCCCTTGACAGAGCTTGCAACTCCTCTCCTCACTTATCCCGCTTGGAGAGTACCTATAGAAACATAGTAACAAGGAACCGTCAAATCATCTTGATCTATTATATCATAAGCATTACAGAATCAGAAATGTAATGAACATACAATGGCATTCATAAACAATAACATTCACAAATTGCACAGTTATATGGAAGAAAATTCAAAGAACTTTATTGAAATAGAAGGGAGAATTACAACCTAGTTGTCTGATCCAGCATCAAAGCCCTCTTCACCTCATGAAAAGCAAGATCACACCAACAATACAATGCTCTTTCTCAACCACAAACTATCAGCACTTCCTTGCAAATTACAAAATTCCAGCCCCCAGATCTCTCAGATGAGGGATCCATTTATAGATGTGTGTAAGGGTGTGAGTCATCTTTGGGTTTTTGATTAGTGTCATTCCACTTGTTGTTTTTGGTTCCACTTGGAGATTTCTTGGATCTCTTACTCATCCCTGGGAAAATTTAGAGAGGCAAGTGTCATAGGAGAAGTTTCTAGAAGATTCCATGAGCATCCACTTAGCAAACTATCTTGGACATTTGTCCATCCTTGCTCATCGTACCCTACAGAAGGCCTCATCAGTATGCATCGCACCTGGCTAGTGTAGAAGTCAATATGCATCGCACCCTGATAGTGGAGAAGTTAGTATGGTCCAGTTTTGACTAGTTCTGAATGGTTTTTCAGGTGGAACTTTTGGGGAATGATGTAATCAGTTGATCATGATCCTTTAGGGCATGAAACAACATTTTTAGAGGTTAAAGAGCCCTAGTTTATCGACATATATGATTGGGGTTGAGGTGCCCAAATATGTCTATAACAGCTGCCCCCTAAAGCATGAAGTCGTAAATCTTTGATGTTGGGTGAAATGATTTATCATGAGGATCCAAGGTTTCAACACTAGAAGGTGACCTGTATAAGATACAATACAATACATCATCATAATATAATTTTCATGATCTAGTTGAGGCGAGCATTCCCATGCTCAACTTTATAAATTCATTTCATGTACATAGAATAGATAATCGTCTGCAGTTGCAGACTGGTGATTCTTCATATGTAGGGTCATCATCCCTGGCTTGGATGACCATTTGTGTAGCTTTTGTGTACATTTGATGTCTTTATATCCCTGAATATATCACAGCCTGGATGGATGAAACTAGATCCGAGGTCTTCAAACTCGTTCAATCTTTGCCCGATGTACAAGTCAATCCATGTGAAGATATGTTTTGAAGTCGAACATGGAAAGACATCACCTGATTACCAACCAATAATGTGAGCTGTTAACAGATGCAAGAGGAATCACCGATAATGATAATGATCCTTAAGGTACTACAGTACAAGTCACGTGGTGTGAATATATGATCCGATGTCGAACACCATGCAAAATCTTTCGGTTGAAGGCCATTGATGTCAACCTGTCGCCAAAAGTGAGAAACTTGCCAATGAGGCATGCAAGCGTCAAAGTACTGAGAGGGGTGTTTCTAATTCAACTTCTTGGATAATGAGTTGATGTCGACAAGAAGTGACCCGTCGTAGGAGGGCCTTAATGTATCCCACAACTACAACACGAAACGAAGAAAATGATTTTTCGAAAGTGAAAATGATATAACGAAAAAAGGTTCATGAATGGCGGTCATGAAAAATGGAGGGTGAAGGTATTGCAGTGGATGAGACATTAACTGGATGGTGGTTTCTCAACTGAATGACTTCTCTTGAACATATCGGTGACACTGAGATGGATTGGTAGCGTTAACCCCAATAGATGGACGGTGTGGAATACCAATGGTGAAATGACCGGTGAACGGAATAACCCAACCCGACTCAATCAAGGTGATGGAGTGAAAGTGTCATGTTCAAGAGCGACCTGCTACTATAAATTTCTTCAAGTTCTCTTCCCTTTTTCCCCAGTCATTGCTGACTAGTACCTCTTTATTTTTGTTAAGCTTGAGGAGGATAACGTATGCTTGTTATATAATTTGCCCTTTGGGCAAACCTGCCTCTATGTTTTAACGAGTCTAGCGATAGTGAAACTCGTTCTTGTCTAGGTGGACAAGTTTTTCGCTACTGTTTTAACGAGTTTAACGACATAGAAAACTCAGTCCTTTTCATGTTTAGAGAGTTTGAAAATGAACAAAAAGGAAACTCCAACAATTCTTTTTCGTAGCATAATCCCTTAAGTCCAAAAAATGATAAAATAATACAAAAGGGATGATTTTTTCATCACTTTAGCGAGCCGAAAAGATAAGTGCTTGAAATTTTTCGTGAGATAATCCCTCAAGTCCGAAAAAGATTAAAATATACAGGAGGGATGGGACTTCCAATCACTTTAGCGAGCTGGAAAGGCCAATAGCTCGAAAACCTTTTCATATTTAATGAGTCTGAAAAGAGTTTAAAGGAGACTTGTTTTTTGAGGAATGAATGGCATTTAGGGTAGCAACTGGTTCTGGGTAAGCTTGGAACTTCTCAAAACATGGTGATGTGAAGAGGTTGGCTAACATGACCACTCATCACAACTGTTCCTCAAAAGGGTAAACAATCAAATGGAAGCGTACGATCGGCCAAAAGGATGGAGGTGATGGAAGGAACACAACCAAGGCTCAAAAGGTTGATAGCATGGAAATCACAAAGGTTATTTACAAAAGGCGGGTTCATTTTTTAACGAGATTGAACCGTGGGGAACTATGCTTAGTGGTAGGTTTATTTTTTAATGAGCTTGAACCATGCGATAGCATATGCTCAGTCAGTGGTCAAAATGTTTAATTCACTGTTTAGCACATCATGTTCTTTCGTCGGTCATTCAACCTGCACAATCACTCCATCAAACTAATTAGAAATACATATATACATATGAACAATGAATTAAAACTAGCATTTTACTTGAAGTACGTGAATAGTAATCATAAAAAGTTGTTTTACCTTTCATTTTCATCATTCTATTTCAAATTTGGGATTTTGGAGCTCTGGAGTGGTTTTCCCCCTCAAATTACACGAGTTGATTTCGGGAGATCCGGTGGACTATTCTCTGCACCGTCAGGACCAGGTAGGAGCTAACCCCGATCTCTTCATTTTCATTCCATCCTTCTTTGATTCTGAGCATGTATTTTCACATTTCTGGGCCCTTGGGGTTTGAAGATCTCGTTCCCCAATCATCGCACCTTGCCAATATCAAAAGGTGCAATTCATACCGAGCTGCCAACTGGCCAGTCAATATGCATCCCAACTTTCTCAAAGGCAGGGTGTGATGGGTGCAGAATGACAGCTTTACATAATGATTTTTCATCAACTTTTTGCCTTTTTTTGTTAAAATTTGGATCCTAACTCATATTTTGTTTGCATTTTAGATTTTTGTTGGATCAAGATGGTTGTCACATGGCGTGAATGTGAACATGAAGAAGAGGACATGATTGCTTTACATGACCCAGGGATAGTTGCTGCATTAAAAAACTGTAGCTTGCTGAAGTTCTTCCGCATATCCATCATGAGGCAACAAATCAATTTGTTGCAGTATTTTCTCGATGCTTGGGATCCGATTGACCATATATTCTAGATTAGAGGTAAATCCATTCCATTGATAGTCGAGGACATTTACTTTTTGATGGGGTTGTTGAGGCGTGGTGCCTCTCTTTCACTTTCAGGATTCGCTCGTGGGGGTGAATCCATGAAAGATTACATTCGTCAGTTCTGCAGAGATGGATCTCAACCCAGTAGAGATGGCAAGATCAATATCTGGGATGTCACTGATCGGCCCTTGAGGACCATTTTATTTACCTTTGCTAGATTGGCTGGTAGCACGGCTTTGCATTTGGAAAACAGATCTTACATGCAGTACACCTTGGAATGCCTGGAACCAAAGGTGTTCAATTGATGTGAGGCAGTACTTCCTATCATAAAATAGCAACTCTCCAAAGTAAAGATTGGAAGAACCAGAAATTTTGGTTATGGTTCCATATTGACTGCTTTTGCCTTGGAGAGGATTCCACTGATGCAGCGTCAAAACATTTCACTGGGATTGCCAACACTGAGGGAACCACGGATGTAGAGATGGGTTGATCTTATGGCCAGACATGCCGATTAGTCACAAATTTCCTTCTCTGATGCCTTCTTCAAGTGGTTTGACCGTCAGGATATGGTCTTTGCGGAGTATCCATACGTCGGGATGGATTTTTGAGGCGACCCAGATTTGGCATTACCATTTGGCGAGCAGTGGAGTGCTATAGGTACAATGATTCGACCACATCTTTGTTTATCAGTTTTATAATGTTTTTGTGTTTTTAAATGATACCAAGACTAATCAAACTTATATGCATGTGCAGATATTGGACCAGTGCGACCAGTGGCACGCCTGCAGACTGCAGATGATGCTCTAACAGGAGAGGCTGTAGAGAGGGCCGTCCTTCAGGATCTGGACATATCAGTGACCCTGACAGTGCTATAGGATCAAATTGAGGGCATCACTCTTGGTATTCATGATGTCAAGGCTGATGAGTTACCTTTGAGGTTACAACACCATACTACTGGCGTGCCGAGTCAATGGACTAGGCTCCTGCGCATGATCACACATGCAGTGACATGTTATCACCAACATCATTAGTCTAGGATGCTTCCATGCATTCATTTTTGAGTTTCTTGGTCATATGACTGATTTTGTCTCGGACACAATTTTTTTTGTAAAACTATAAATAGTTATATATTTTTGATTTTCGGAGTTTTATTTTGGTTAAGTTATGCAATCCTGATGCAAATTTTAATGTAAAATGATTTCTTTAAAAATGCTGAAAATGTATATCTAACACATAGTTCGTTAATGAATCAGTCAATGTGTTTAAATTCCTGGAAATGTGTTGATATTGAATGGAATCACACTGTCTTTCCAAAATCTTGACTCTTAGGAACATGCAATACGTGGCTGGGTTCCGAATGGAATAAACTCTAGCAAGCTATAGAATGATGAGCTGTGAATCTACCTTGACAACGAGTTGGCGTATGCCATGTGAAATGGAATCAGAGAGAAGTTCAATCAATGCACTATACTTAGCAATGTTGTTCGTTGATAAACCAATACATATCCCCCTGAAACTCACTAACTCACCGCTTGGAGCGAAAATGGCCCAGGCGGCTGAGGACAGGTTCCACGTACTACGACTAGCTCCGTTGGCATACCCAACAAATGGTTCCAAAAATTCTGACATCTGCAACAAAAGTGAAGTGGATTACCTAACCAAAATGACAAGTCTAAAGGAAAACAAAAATGTAACAAAACATATATACAAAGAGTTTACTACACTTAATCAAGCAGAGTAATGTTTAAGATACAACTCGTTTCGGGGCTGCGATAGTGGAATCCCATCATAATCGACCAGCTTGTAGGATCCTTTTGTCAATACTCGTTTAACAATGTAGGGGCCCATCCATAATGGTTCAAACTTACCTGTTCCTAATTTGTTAGAGTCCTGATCATAAAGTAAGACCAGGTCACCTTCTAAGAAGACACGAGGCTTGACATTTTTGTAGTATTGGGCCTTGAAGCATTTCTTATGTGTTTCGTTAGCCAGCGTGGTGTCATGACAGGTTTCATCCAGGTGGATTAGTTCCAAGAAACGAGCCTCTTCTTCAGAAGTTTCGGGAAGCAGATCAATTGTGAGCCTAAGGGATGAGATTTCGCACTGAATTGGTAAGACAACTTCCAGAGCATACACCAAATGAAAGGGCGTAAATCTAGTCACATTTCTCACCGAAGTCCTATATGCCCATAGAGCTGAGTATAGGATTAAATGCCAATTCCATTTGTGGACTCCAATCATTCTCTGCAGCATGCGCTTAAGGACTTTGTTGATTGCCTCAACTTGTCCGTTAGCTTGCGGATAATATGGAGTAGAACTATCATGGGATAGTCTTAATTTGGTAGTCAATTCAACCATCATGTGATTGCGGAAATGCGATCCATGGTCTGTGATTATGGCCCGTGGAACACCAAATCTAGAAACTACATGATTAAAAAAAAAGAACAACCGTTTTGCCGCTGTTGTTTAATGTAGGCATCGCCTCGGCCCATTTTGTAAAATAGTTGACGGTGACTATAATATACCCATGCCCCTCGACCGACGTGGGGTTACATGTCATGAAATCAATGCCCCATTTAGCGAATGGCCCAACAATAACTACAAGATGCAGTGGTGTAGGTGGTAATCTGGTTTTGCGATTAAAAATATGACAAGCATGGAAACTTCTGACTGCAGTTATGCAATATCTGAATATGGTGGGCCAGAAGTAACCTACTCATAAGATATTTTGTGTAGTAGCGTAACCAGATAGATTCCCTCCACAAGCACCTGAATGACAATCATTCAAAACTTTTTCAGCCTCCTCGCACGTGAGGCACCTTCGTAGAACTGTGTTGATACCATGGCGTAAAGCGTATCACCAATGATCAGGTAGTCTTTGGCTTAAAAGTTTGGGTTTGGAGATAGACCAGTATATCCCCATACCACGGATCGCTTGAGGATATCAGAAACATAGTTTCATCCACGATTGATGCTTTAGATGTTAAATTGTTGGACAATGATGGAAGGTCACAAAGTAACTCCGCGAAGAGGAGAGACTTCTTTGATTTGGATTTGGTGAATTCCAGATCAAACTCTTGCAAAATGGCTATCCATTTGGAATATTTTCCCCCTAGTAATTGACACGACAAAATCTAGGTCATAGGGTTTCAATCTGACACAATGGTAGTCTTGCAAAAGAGAACATAGTGTCAAAATCTCTCTACTGCTTGAGTAGCTGCTAAAGCCATCTTTTCAACATAAGAGTACTTGCTTTCTGTATCATTAAGGTTGCGACTTAAATAATATATAGGATGTTTTATTCCATTATCTTCTTGCACTAAAACCATGGTGATGGTCGTATCTGTAGCGATGAGATACATGTTAAAATATTTTTGATAGTCAGGAGCATACATTAATGATGCTTTTATCGGGGAACCTTTTAAAGCATCAAAGGAAGCTTGCGCAACTTGATCCCAATGGAAGGGTACTCCTTTTTTCAACAAACGCGTATAAACTTTAGCGAGTTCGGTATAATGTGGAATGAACCTCCTCAGAAAGTTAGCTTTCCCTTGGAGTTTCTGAATCTGAAGCAAATTTGAAGGTGGAGGCATGTCAAGGATTGCTTGAACCTTAAATGGGTCGAGTGGAATTTCGTCCTTAGAAACTACGAAACCAAGTAATCGACCAGAATCAACACAAAACACACACTTGTGCGGATTGAGTCGTATCTCGTAGTGTCGGCAATGTATAAATATGGCTCTTAAATGCTGCAGATGATCAATCCGCTTTCGCGAATGAGCTGGTAGATCATCGAGATACGGTTGAACGATGTGTTTGATGTCATGTAAGGTGTAATTCATTGCCCTTTGAAAAGTTTCCCCTGCGTTCTTCAAACCGAAAGGTAATTTACGATACGCGAATGTGCCCCACAAGTATATAAATGCAGTCTTTGATTGGTCCTATGAGCAGATATTGATTTGATTGTATCCAGAAAATCCATCCATAAATGAAAAGATTTTGCATCCAGCACATTCATCAATTATCTGGTCGATGAAGGGTGTAGGATAGTTGTCCTTTGGACACGCTTGATTTACATCCCTATAATCGACGCACACTCTAATTGTTCCTTTATTTTTCATCACAGGAACAATATTCTATACCCAATTAGTGAGAGGAATAGGGTAAATGAAACCAGCATGCAAATGTTTTTCAACTTTTGCCTTAATGGTAACGACTTTCTTCAGATGGACCGGTCAAAGCCGTTGTCATACTGGTTTGAAATTTGGATACATCTTGATTTCATGTTCAACAATTCTCAAGTCAATGCCTGGCATTTCTTCATATGATCATGCAAAGACATCTCTGAATTCATGAAAGAGAGCACAGTAAATTTTCAGTTGTGATGGAGAACAAGATTTGCCAACATGAATATTCTCTATGACATTAGGTTTGGTTGAGATATTAATGGCGATAGTTTCTTCAATATCAGATAGATTTCGCTCGGAATCCACTGTATTTACAATATTTGATAGAAAATAAAAAACTGAAGGATGATTAAGGTCACTTGCATAATCTTCATTGTTATCTTGAAGGTGGGAACGATGGTGGCAATCTTCTCATGGTGTCTCTCCTATCATCATCGACTGGATGATTCCTTTGTCTGTAGAATGTATACGAGACCAAGGATCGGAAGAGGTACCATACCCTAGAGAACTATCTATCCAAACACTCATTGAGTGCTGATTTGGGTTTGCTGCCTAGGCCCAGAAAATTGATTGCTAAGAAGATTCTGTGGGGCTTGGGGGAACACCTCGCGGTGATCCACACTATCAAAATGGTTAGAGTTCTTCTTAATCTTAGATGATGTAGAAGAGATCATATGACAGGTTTTCACTGTGGCTACCTTCGCAAGTCTAGTTGGAGGTGGGAGGGAAAAAGTACCCATTAAGGGTGGGTCTTTTAGGAGACCTACTCCGACATTTTGAAGCGATTGAGAACTTCCATGGATCAATGGAATGCTTCCAACAACTTGTGAACTGTTAGGAAAGAAGGCTAGTTGGTCAACGATTGTAATTCCACCTTGGAAGGGAAATGCAATCTTTCTAAAATATGTAGACACAACGGTGGCCATAACATAAATCCAGGGCCTTCCCAGTAAGATATTGTAGTCAAGGTTTCCATCGATGACCTCAACTTCAATCTCTACTGCCTTGCCCCCCAGTTTAACTTGCAAGTTATTGAAAATCCCATATGACATGTATGTTCTTCCATCGAATGCTTTTAATGTTGTTGATGATCGTGACAAGGGTGGTGAACCTAAAGTTTTCTAGCAACTCATTGAAATAATATAGGTGGATGCTCCCTCATCAATGATCGTTCGATGAACAGTTTTATTGAGGGCTTTTACCTATATAAGGAAAGTGAGTTGGGCCGGTAACTAAGGTGCATATCCTTTATGGTTAAAGGCCACAAGATTGGAATCTGCTAGATCAATCCCACCTTTTGCTGATAACAAAGCCTGCTTTTGGGAGGGGCAATTCTGCAGTACTTCAAGTGTCGACATAGTGGATGGCGATTGAGCCAGGTCCTCCATTATATTATAATTTTGTGCAGCTCAAGCACGAGGATTAAACGTCGATTTATGTATGAATCCCTTTGGCGGCTTTATAGTTAATTCAGGAATAACAGGTGGAACAACCTCTGGCGAAGTCACCATCGAACTACTAGGTTGATCTGTAGCTTTTTTGTTTGACGACGATGGATTCCCATAATCTTTGTTCCTTGTCGATATCAAAGCATCATTTTGCTATTTTGAGATGAATAGCATAAGCACTTGGGATGTGGAAGCATGATCAATAGCAACCAGATTAGTTTCTGGGTTTGGAAATGGATTGATCAACATCACTGAGGTACTTGAAGTCTTTAAAAATTTCGCGACCTCAGCTCGATGTGGACAATATTTCATCTAATGCTCCTCGTTACATATGTAACATGGAACATGAGGTTTCTTTTTCCCAGTAGGGTTTTTAGAAGATTTTTCAGGAGTTGAATTCTCTTGTTTCTTCTTATTATTTTTCCCTTTCTTCTTGCCCCCTGATTGCTTTGGATTCTTGCCCTTGTCAGATGACACGACATTAATCTCTGAGGCAAGAGGTTTGTCCTTTTCTTTTTGACTAGAAACTGCAAGGGCTTTAGCAGATGGATCCTTTGCGGTTTGCGTGTTTGAGGTACCGATCACGCCATCATCGGCGTGAGAGTCCCTGTTTGATTTAGGAGGGGGAGGAATGGAAAATTTTGGTCTGGAAGCGTTAGGAATTTTGTCGTAGAGTGTGCCAGACTGAGTATAGATCAAGTCTAAATATTGGGCACAAGCAATGACTTTCTCTTCAGTGACAACTCCTCCTTTTGCCACGTCCTCAATTATAGATGGTAATAAGGACTTAATAAACCACTTAGCTAAAAGTTTATCAAGAACATACGTCTTTACCATTCGGCGATGACGTCGCCACTCATGAATATGACCAGATATGTGAGTAGCCGTGGTCTGTTTAAAGTTAGTAAGGAGATTTGTTCTTGTTTCGTACCTTATGGGTAACTGAAAGTGGGTTAGAAAAGTAGTGGCAAGGGCGCTGCAGTTATCAAATGAAGCTCTAAGCAATTTAATATACCATTTCGCTGCTAGACCAGTGAGCGTTCTTTGAAAAAGATGAAGCCTAATCAAATCATCATTTAGGGTGTTAGATGAGCACCAAAAATGAAAAGTATTTACGTGATTTGATGGATCTTCACCTGGATTTCCATTGAATTTAGGAATATCGGAGGGAAGTTTATGAGGAATTGCTGGCCACCAAGGGGCGTATGCAATTGGATCCTTTGTCAGTCGGTTCAAATCTGGTAGTTCTAGAGTTGCTACAAAAGGCAACTGCTGATTCAGGTTAGGTGAAGCATACCCAGGATAAGATGGAATCACCTCAGTAGTAGGTCTTTGCATACCAGCAAAATGTATATGATGCTGGTAACTTTGATAAGGTTGTTGGACATAACCAATATAGTGTGGCTGTTGATAACCACTTTGAAAATGTGGTTGTCCATTACATACAAAGCCTTGTTGCTCACGTCCTTGGTAGGTTTGCTGGAATTGCAGTTGTTGGTATTGTACCAGCCATGGTTGTTGGACCATTTTCTATTGTCCAATACTGGAAGATTGACCAAGGTGTGGAGTGATAATACCCATTTGAGCTTGAGTCGTTCCAGGTAAGGAAGGACTAACCCGAGGTTGTGATTGAGCTGTAGAGACAACAGGCTGTTTTATTACAACCTGAGAGACTTGAGGTTGACACACAATAGGTAGTGCATGTAATTGCGACACAGTCACAATAGCAGGTGTAGTGGGAATGTTCGACACAGGTTGAATCAGTTGCATTGAATATACAACCCTTGGCTGTTGAGGTAGTATTGGTATCCAACCGCTGGATGTAATTCCAGTTTGACTTGAATTTTGTTGTAAACTCTCATATGGTTGTTCTCTAGGAGGGAACAATGAAAAAACATACTACCCTCCATATGGTGGTAGTCTATGTTCAAAGGATATATAGGTCTTTGAAGACTAGTCAGCCCAAATTGATATTGGCCTGCAGGATTAATTTGCTGAGTTTCAACATAAGAAATACTAGTTGGGACTCCAAATGTGTTGGCATTATGGCACAGTTCTGGAGCTATGGCATGAGTGTCGTCCTTGATGGCAACTCTCTTTGGTAACAGATCTCAGTTCAGGCACTCAGAAAGTAGAAAAAGACATATACGCAGGTTCATCTAGACGAAGACGCGTATACACGCGGGTCATACATTACAAAAATGCGTATATGTTGGGGATCATTCTTTTGGTCCTTGGCAGTTAGATCTTGGAACTTGAGCCTTTGTTTTGGACCATGGCGTCTCGTCAGATGTGTTGATCCCTAGTTTTGGGTTCATGGTATTGGAATGTTATGGTTTTGGACCATGGTATTGGGGAAGGCTTAAGGCTATAAAAGAGGAAGGAGATCTTGTGACAAATGACCAATCTGAATTATAATTGAAGATCTGATAAAGTGCTAGAGCTGGTATATTGGGTGGTGATGCAGATCTGGATCTGAAGGAAGGAGGAACCGTAGTGCAAAAGGAAGGATAAGTTCTATTCATGGGTCATAATCTTTAAGCTTCAATGATAGTATCTTTGTATGATTTTGATCTGCTAGATGTGACGCTTGCTTGATCTATCTGGTAATCTGGGTTAATTAATGATTGAATAGTTGAAAGAGTGAACTATCCTTCGTAAGATCTGTATGCAGGTTCAGTAAGGCAAAGACGCGTATACACGCAATTTCAGTGAAGTAAAGGGGCGTATACGCAGGTTGTTCCATACGCAGATGCGTATGCACGCTAGTTTCAGGCTTTTGAAATGACGTATATAATCTAAGTTGTGATCTAGCTGCTTCTGACTATTGCTGCTGTGTTCTGGGTTCTGCTTTCTGGTATATGGTTTCTGGTACTGTGTTTTGGGTACAGCTGTAAGGAGAATATCTACTTGATTCAGATCTAATTTGTGAAAAGGAGATTGGTTGATTCTTGATGATTGTTTGATGTTCATGGATCCAGTCTGAAAATTGATGAAACGTGGTCCCTGGAAGAAAGAGAAGGTTGTAGCCTTCTGTAGGCCAACACCTACGTACTAGTATCTTGACTAGTGCAAGAGCAAAGGGGGTTGTAGCTCCCTTCCAGGAGAACCCGGAAAATGAGAGAGGGTTGTAGCTCTCTGCAGGTTGCAGCCTGCATACTGGTAAAAAGACTGCACCACTATATTGTAAAAGAAGTTTCTAATTGAAAAGAAGATAGAGACGAATTGCAGCAGGTGGTTTTCACCCACATTGGGTTTCCACCTTATATCTTGTGTTCTTGTGTGTGACTGTTTCTCTTCTCTGTTTTACTGTCTCTGGTTACTGTTATTTGATTATGCATCACAGATTAACAATCATCATCAGAAAAGATTAAGTAAAGTAAAATCTGACTTTGTATACGCGGGTTTCCTTCTGCATAATAGCGTATATACGCAAGTTAATTAAACAGAAGTAGCGTATATCAGTGGTTTTGAAAAATGAATAATTACCTTGATAATACTGATTCACCCCCCCTCTCAGTATTATTTCCAACAATTGGTATCAAAGCAGGTCCTTCTGAAGAAGCTTGATCTCTTGAAGGAAGATCTTTCATCATGAGCAACTACGAGAGGGAAGCATCAATCAGGCCACCGGTTTTTGATGGGACAAACTTCGTATACTGGAAGGTAAGAGTTACTGCCTATCTTCAATCTCTAGGTACTTAAGTCTGAGATATCATAGATACAGGGTATACTTTTCCAGCATCAACTCCCACAGATCCGGTTGAGAAGAAAAAATATGAAACGAATGCAAAGGCGGTCAATACTCTATTGGGATGTCTATCACAATCTGAATTTGTCAAAGTCATGCAGTATAAATTAGCTAAGGAAATATGGGACAAGATTGTTCTGAGCTATGAAGGAGATGATCAGGTAAAACGAGCAAAACTTCAAACCCTTAGAATTCAGTATGAAAATCTCAGAATGTATAATGATGAAAGTGTGGCTAACTATTTTCTTCGTGTCGATGAGATTGTAAATTGTATGAAAAATTTGGGTGAAGAATTAAAGGAGGTTGTTGTAGTTGAAAAAGTTCTAAGATCTTTGTCCCCTAGGTTTGAATCTAAAGTTTCTGCTATAGAAGAAAAAGAAAAGCTTCAAGACCTTAAAATGTCACAGCTACATGGAATTGTAACTGCTTATGAAATGAGGAAAGGTGGACCATCAGACAGGAGAGAAGCTGCCTTCAAGGCTTCTGGCAAAGGAAACTACTATGAGTCTG
>APFE031122912.1:129133-144567 GCA_000404065.3 Pinus taeda
GATTGAAAATAACAACACTTGGGAGTTGGTTCCTAGACCAAAAGATAAGAATGTCATCGGGACAAAATGGATCTTCAAGAACAAGTTGAATGAGAATGGGGAAGTTATTAGAAACAAAGCTAGACTTGTTTTTAAAGGGTATGCTCAACAAGAAGGGTTAGATTTTGAAGAAACTTTTGCTCCGGTTGCTAGACTTGAGGCCATCCGAATGTTCCTTGCTCTCTCAAGCTTTCAAAAGTTCAAAGTCTTTCAAATGGACGTGAAATCAGCCTTTCTGAATGGGGACTTAGAAGAAGAAGTGTACATTGAGCAACCAGATGGTTTCATCCTTGGGAATAATCCAAATCTTGTATGCAGACTGAAAAAGGCTCTCTATGGTCTTAAACAGGCTCCAAGGGCTTGGTACTACCGGTTGGACAAATATCTTCATCAACAAGGCTTTTCAAAAGGATCAGCAGATAGCAATCTTTATGTCAAAATAGAAAATAACAAATTGCTAATACTTGTTGTGTATGTAGATGACATTATCTTTGGGAGCAATGAAGAAGCTATGAGTCAAAGCTTTGCCTTGGTGATGCAAAAAGAATTCGAAATGTCTTTGCTTGGAGAACTGACATACTTTCTTGGATTGCAAATCCAACAGAATGAAGGCAGTATCTTCTTATCTCAAACCAAGTACCTCAAGCAGATTCTGAAGAATTATGGCATGGAAGATGCGAAACCAGTATGTACCCCCATGGTTATGGGATGCAGTCTTAGTGCAAATGATGAATCAGTAACCATACATCAGCCAACCTATAGATCCATGATTGGAAGTCTACTTTATTTGACAGGTACCCGACCAGATATCATGCATGCAGTGGGAATAGTTGGGAGATTTAAGGCAAATCCAAAGGAAACTCACCTTCAAGCAGTGAAGAGAATTTTCAGATATCTTCAAGGGACTCAAAACTATGGCCTATGGTATCCTAGAGATACAGATCTCACACTTCATGCTTATACAGATGCAGATTGGGCCAGAAGCATGGATGACAGGAAGAGCACAAGTGGTGGAGCATTCTTTATGGGTTCCAGATTAGTATCCTGGTTCAGCAAGAAACAAAGTTCGATTGCTTTATCTATAGCTGAAGTGGAATATGTGGCAGCTGCATCTTGTTGTACTCAACTCCTTTGGATGATGCAGACCTTGGAGGATTTTCAAATCACTTGTACACCACCTATCCCCATCTTCTGTGATAATACAAGTGCAATCAACATTTCAAAAAATCCTGTCATGCATTCAAAGACCAAGCATATACCAATCAAGTATCACTTTCTTCAGGAACAAGTGTTGGAACAAAAGGTCAAATTGGAGTATGTTCCTTCTAAGGAACAAGTTGCTGACATTTTCACCAAACCACTACCCAGGGAAACTTTTGAATATCTCAGACAAAAGCTGGGAGTTGTTGATGTATCATCTTGCTGTTAAATCTTATCAGTTTCAGAGAACAATGGGTGCACGCGTGTTGAATAAGGTGTATCTGCGTACATACATTGGTTTGTACAGAGAAAGTCGCGTATATGGAGGCTTGATGGATATCAGAAGGAGCAGGCTCTGGTTGAAGATATTCTGAAGTGAGCCTGACAAAGAACATCTGGCACAGGTTCAGGGGGAGCAGATAATCTTCTAATAATGCATTGTTGGCATTATTCTAGAAGCTTTTGGTTCGAGCTCATAGCTGTTTGTTGATTTCAGGTGGACCAAAGGCAGAGGGCGAACAGAAGAAAGTCTTGGTTGCTGATCTTAATGATGATTGACAGTTGATGACCTTTTCATGTTTTAAATATTCGTCTCTATGTCATGTATCTCTTTCTCATATGGTGTCGAGGTCATGTAACAACCTATTTTGGTTTCCCCACTATGCTTGGGATGAAGATGTAATGTATTTGGTCATCATATGTAAATTTTTGATGTATTCCACTTGGTTGGATGGATGATCCCCACTTGGTTGGGTGATGGATGTATGTATTAAGTCTTGTGGTGGTAGGAAGGTCTTGATGCATAAGTCTTGGTTCTTCTTAAAGAACATCTTTTTGCAGATATTTCCTACAGTCAGGGGGAGCATGGTCAACACTGCAGGACAGAGATTTCAGCACAGACTAAGGGGGATCTCAACCCTTTTCCCTTGATGACAAAGGGGGAGATCTTAAGAATCTTGGTGTTGCCATCAAGTCCAAAGGGGGAGATTGTTGGCATTATGGCACAGTTCTGGAGCTATGGCACGAGTGTTGTCCTTGATGGCAACTCTCTTTGGTAACAGATCTCAGTTCAGGCACTCAGAAAGTAGAAAAAGACATATACGCAGGTTCATCTAGACGAAGACGCGTATACACGCGGGTCATACATTACAAAAATGCGTATATGTTGGGGATCATTCTTTTGGTCCTTGGCAGTTAGATCTTGGAACTTGAGCCTTTTGTTTTGGACCATGGCGTCTCGTCAGATGTGTTGATCCCTAGTTTTGGGTTCATGGTATTGAAATGTTATGGTTTTGGACCATGGTATTGGGGAAGGCTTAAGGCTATAAAAGAGGAAGGAGATCTTGTGACAAATGACCAATCTGAATTATAATTGAAGATCTGATAAAGTGCTAGAGCTGGTATATTGGGTGGTGATGCAGATCTAGATCTGAAGGAAGGAGGAACCGTAGCGCAAAAGGAAGGATAAGTTCTATTCATGGGTCATAATATTTAAGCTTCAATGATAGTATCTTTGTATGATTTTGATCTGCTAGATGTGACGCTTGCTTGATCTATCTGGTAATTTGGGTTAATTAATGATTGAATAGTTGAAAGAGTGAATTATCCTTCGTAAGATCTGTACATAGGTTCAGTAAGGCAAAGACGCGTATACACGCAGTTTCAATGAAGTAAAGGGGCGTATACGCAGGTTGTTCCATACACAGATGCATATGCACGCTAGTTTCAGGCTTTTGAAATGGCATATATAATCTAAGTTGTGATCTAGCTACTTCTGTCTATTGCTGCTGTGTTCTGGGTTCTGCTTTCTGGTATATGGTTTCTGGTACTGTGCTTTGGGTACAGCTGTAAGGAGAATATCTACTTGATTCAGATCTAATTTGTGAAAAGGAGATTGGTTGATTCTTGATGATTTTTTGATGTTCATGGATCCAATTTGAAAATTGATGAAACGTGGTCCCTGGAAGAAAGAGAAGGTTGTAGCCTTCTGTAGGCCAACACCTACGTACTAGTATCTTGGCTAGTGCAAGAGCAAAGGGGGTTGTAGCTCCCTTCTCCAGGAGAGCCTGGAAAACGAGAGAGGGTTGTAGCTCTCTGCAGGTTGCAGCCTGCATACTGGTAAAAAGACTGCAACAGTATATCGTAAAAGAAGTTTCTAATTAAAAAGAAGATAGAGACGAATTGCAGCAGGTGGTTTTCACCCACATTGGGTTTCCACCTTATATCTTGTGTTCTTGTGTGTGACTGTTTCTCTGCTCTGTTTTACTGTCTCTAATTACTGCTATTTGATTCTGCATCACAGATTAACAATCATCATCAGAAAGATTAAGTAAAGTAAAAGCTTACTTTGTATACGCAGGTTTCCTTCTGCATAATCGCGTATATACGCAGGTTAATTAAATTGAAGTAGCGTATATCAGTTGTTTTGAAAAATAAAAATTACTTTGATAATACTGATTCACCCCCCCCTCTCAGTATTATTTCCAACAGAATGTATAAATAGGAGTAGACCATGTCATCTAAATAGCCCTTGAGTGGACTCCAGCGAGTGATTGATAACTAGCCGGGATAGATGGTATACCAACAAACATTGTAGGAACGACAACAAGAAGTTTTGCTGTAGCTGTATCAAATGTCACAGTCCTATATGTTGATGGTTGCTTAGACATGTTTAGTCTATCCGAAATATTTCCTAGTGATTCGACAGGAACTTGCGATGAAGGATGATTATAAGAACCAACTTCAGGAGTAGAAGGATATAGATGAATGCCAGTCCCAAAATGTAAGGGGGTATTGGATGGAGGATCCTCTACTATCTTCTCTGTAGTAATTAGTCTAGGTAGAAGAGGTAGATCGTCAGGTCCGTAAATATTTCTAGAGCCAAAGAAGGTATAGCTTCTACAGTGACAGATACCGTAGGGATGACACCTTCTGAATTCTAGAAGTAAACTTCCAGATGTTCAGGTAAGTGAACTTCAGTCTCTGGATTAAATCTATATGGAGCTGTTTCAAGTATAGAAGTGTCTACTGTTACACTAGGATCAGTTCTAATGTCCTCTTGTAACTGTGGAACTTCTTCCCTAGAGGCAGATGTACCAGAAATGATTGGAGTAACTGTAGTCTCTGATGATGTTGAAACAAAAGTTTCAAATAAACCAGATGAATTGGACTCAATTAAACGAGACTGTTTTGCCTAAAATGGTTTCATTTCTAGAGTTAGAGACGGTTGACTCACTAGTCTCCACGACGACAAGGTTTTGATTAAATTTCTTCCACGATTGCGGATTACTTGATCAACTCAAAATTAAGGGGAAAATAATGTTATTCCGAATTTAATAAATTTTAATGATGCTTTGACAAAAATTTGTTTTTTCAATTTTTAAGAGTTAATAAAAAGCTAAAGATGACTCTAGTCCCCTTCGATTTTTAATGAGCATGAAGTGACAAGTGCTCAGATGGACCTTTTCTTTTAAAGAGTTGAAAATGAACGAAAGTGACTACTATGGAAATCTAGACAGAGGGATTACCAAACCGATCGCAAAACTGCAAAATACACCTTGGTGATAAATGAAAGAGAAATTACCAAGGGCTTAAGTATGACGGTCAATCTTCCCGAATGCTATGTTCAGTGCATTGCGATCAATAGGGCGGCAGACAAGGCTTCCTGTGGATAAAGGATATAATCCTATTGTGATCTCTCAATATATATGCGATGGTACGAGGAGCATAAGTCAGTGCTAGCACTTGTCATATCAAGGAGGAGGAATCACCCAACCTTCAATGAAAATGATAGTTACTAGTTTTTACGACGCTGGAACACATCTCTAGCCTAGACCTCTAGATGTGTTGCGTTAGGTTCCAAAGCGTTGTTAGGTTCATTGAGATTTATTTTAGAGTTGATCTTGTTTAAAATTTTTCCTTTCAATGGTTCACCGCGTGATGTTGATTTGAAATTCCTAAAAATTCAATCTACAATGATAAACAATCGTTGTTTATTTTAATCAATGAAAATCCTAGCTACTACTGAAAGAAAATTACGATTCTTTCAAACAAAGAGCAAAGAGCACAAACTAAATGCACCTTCCTAAATCATTTTTCGCACACAAGATAAATTTAAATGCAAATGCATGTATTTGTTTTTCGTTCCCGTTAATGTGAAAAATGCCAAAAAGGAAAACTAAATATAGCAAAGATCTGAAATATTTATTTCAAAACAATATTTTCAACAAATCCCTTTTTCAAAATAGAAAGGAAGACTAAACGACACTTTTCAATTTCGAATAGAGAATGATTTCGACAATTCGAATAATAAAAAATCAAATCAAATACATGACAAAAAGTTAAATCAACTATTCAGAGAAGGAAGACTCCACGACACTTCTCTTTTTTGACACAAAACAACAATTACGACACTTTTTGTACCAAAATAACAGATCGATTTAAGCAACTTTTCGACAAAGGATTGTAAATGATAAACAAACACATAAAAACATTTACTAATCTTAATAAATGGAGGTTGATCTATGCAATGCAAGTAGGCTTCAGTAATGAGGCACTGTTCATAAGCAACAAATCAACTAAACAGAGCTGAAAACAAGGACGAAAACCACAAATTTCAAGAAGGGAAATAGGATTAGTCAGTCATTGCACCTGTGCTTCACAGAAACAGGGATGAATCACACTTTTCAAGCTCGGGAGGTGCGATTCATACTGGTTGATAGTGATAGACAGTGCGATGGGCTAGGGAGAAAAATTGAGGTGGGTTTTGGCTCAAATTCTCAGCTGACTTCAGTGAGTTAAGCTGAGATATGATGGACAGTAAAGATAAAAGTACAAAGGGATGATATTGAGAGGTTACTGAGCTACCAAAAGGGCATCTAGAATGCTTGTAAGTTAAATTCTCAATTCATAAACTAAACCGAAGATTGACTGAAGCAACATTCATCTACTATGCAATTGCAGAGCAAGAGCAGTTCGAAGGCTATCTGGCTAACTTTAGGCTATGTCTATAGTTTATAAAATAAACAACAACAACAAACAAACATCTATTTGATCCCTAGTGGAGTCGCCATTTTGTTTCTAGGAAAACCAGTGTCTTTTCGATCAACTAGCCCTCTAGGATTGGCATCTACCCTAGAAACAAACAGTTTAAAGCAATTTGGGATTTCTTCTATGTATAGTAGACAAGAGAAAGACAAAGGAACCAACGTGGATCTTCCGCTTAACTCCTTGCTTGACCTCTCTCCCCCTTGACAGAGCTTGCAACTCCTCTCCTCACTTTTCCCGCTTGGAGAGTACCTGTAGAAACACAGTAACAAGGAACCGTCAAAGCATCTTGATCTATTATATCATAAGAATTACAGAATCAGAAATGTAATGAACATACAATGGAATTCATAAACAATAACATTCACAAATTGCACAGTTAATATGGAAGAAAACTCAAAGAACTTTATTGAAATAGAAGGGAGAATTACAACCCAGTTGTCTGATCCAGCATCATCCTCCCAACATCAAAGCCCTCTTCACCTCATGAAAAGAAAGATCACACCAACAATGCAATTCTCTTTCTCAACCACAAACTATCAACACTTCCTTGCAAATTACAAAATTCTAGCCCCCAAATCTCTCAAATGAGGGATCCATTTATAGATGTGTGCAAGGGTGTGAGTCATCTCTGGGTTTTTGATTAGTGTCATTCGACTTGTTGTTTTTGGTTCCACTTAGAGATTTCTTAGATCCCTTACTCATCCCTGGGCGAATTCAGAGAGACAAGTGTCATAGGAGAAGTTTCTAGAAGATTCAATGAGCATCCACTTAGCAAACTGTCTCAGACATTTGTCCATTGTCTCTCATCACACCCTATAGAATGCCTCATTAGTATGCATCGCACCTCGCTAGGGTAGAAGTCAGTATGCATCGCACCCTGATAGTGGAGCAGTCAGTATGGTCCAGTTTTGGCTAGTTCTGGATGGTTTTTTAGGTGGAACTTTTGGGGAATGATGTAATCAGTTGACCATCATCCTTTAGGATATGAAACAACATTTTTAGGGGTTAAAGAGCCCTAGTTTATCGACGTATAAGATTAGGGTTGAGGTGCCCAAATATGTCTATAACAAATGGTCTTGAGCCATTCTACTTCTACATCTTGCTGCAACATGTCCAAAATTATGACATATAAAACATTCAACATTATTCATTGGAGGAAATAACTGACTATCACTTCCACAATTAGGAGTAAAATATTTTCTTTGAAGACTTTCTTTCCTTGGTTGTTGATGGGGTTGACCTCTCATCTCCTCGTTGAGCATTTCAAATTTTGCATTAGAGTTCCTTGCCTCACCTTGTGAGCTAGACTCACCTTCAACAGATTCATAAAAACCGAGACCAGTTTTGATGGTAGGAGACCTTTGACTACTAAGAATATTATCCAAAATCTTAGTACTGTCTTGAAAGTGTAACAGTTTATCCTTTCCTTCTAATTTACCTTTTAATATATTTACCTCAACCTCATATTGCTCTTGCTTTTCCAGATATTGCGTCTTCAAGATTTCTTCAGCCTTTCTTCCTTCTTCCACTTGTTGCCTTAATTTGAGAATCTCATTTTCTTGTTCTTCATCTACTTGAGGTAGTTCTTCATTCTTCTTATTTTCTAGATGTTCTTTTAGAGAGAGGATCTTAGCTTCAAGACTTACATAGTAACTAGATCTGTCTTAAAGTCTCTTGATTTTTATACTCTGACCATTTATTTCATTTCTTAATGATGTCACTTCATCCTGCAACTTTTGACATTGATCTTCCTTTTCCTTGTACTACTTCCTTACTTTGTTTCCTTCCTCTAGCTGAGCTTTTAATCTGGTAACTTATTCTTTGAAGGCACACTCCCTTTTGTTAAATATATCTTGTTGATCTATGATTTTATCTGCGAGTCTTTTAACTTCCGTCTCTATGTTTCTTTCACGATCACTTCCAATATCTCCAATATTGCATGAACAAAGAAAAGTCTCACTAGAAGACCAAAAATTTGTACCTAATGCTTCATTTGCTTTTCCATCTTCAATCTGAGGTGACTCAGAATCTGAATACTTGCTTTCACCTAACGGCCAATTGTCTCTCCTGCTATCGCTGTTCCTTTGAGCTATCTTCTTCTTTTGAGGCACTTTCTTTTTTAGCTTCTTTCCCATTGTTCTACGGATCTCCTTCAAGAGATCAAGCTTCTACCAAAAGATCTGCTCTGATACCAATTATTGGAAATAATACCGGGGGGGGTGAATCAGTATTAGTCAAGTCAATAATATTTTTCTTTAAATACTCAAATTTATATACGCTACTTCGATGAAGGTAACCCGCGTGTACACGCAACTGTGTTTAAGGCAACTAGCGTATATTCAGTTAATTCATCATATGTTGATATTTAATCATTAATTCATTAACCATATAAATAGTAACCATGTGAAATAATATCAGTTTAAACCATCACACATAAGAAACACACATGAACACCAATATTTAAGGTGGAAACCCAATGCGAGAAAAAAACCACCTGCTGCTGTCTTCTATTAATATAAGAAAAACCTGTTTACAATCTTGTATTGGTGCAGACTCATACCAGTACATAGGAACCCACCTGTAGAAGGCTACAACCTTGTCTCATTGTCCAGCTTCTATTGGAAGGGAGCTACAACACCCTAGCTCTTGTACTAGCCGATCCATTTACTAGTACGTAGGCATGGGCCTACTGAAGGCTCCAACCTTCACTCGTTTTCTAGCTATTACTGGAAGGGAGCTCCAACCCCCTGGCTCTTGTACTAGCTGATATGTTTATCAGTACATAGGCACCTACCTATAGAAGGCTATGACCTTCTCTCTTCCTCCAGGGACCATGTTTCATAAATTTTCAGACTGGATACTCCTAGAACACAACACCATAATCTGACGGCCATGTTTCATCCAATTTTCATACTGGACCCATCAACAACATTGAAGCTCAAAATCAATCACCACTTCAATACAACCATCAAATACATATGCATTAACCAATCATTGAAACTCAATCATCAATCTCTGAATCACCCACAACTGAATCACTAAAGTCTCATCATCACTAAAGCAAATCACAATCAACCAATCTGAACATTCAAAATACTGTCATCAAAACATAGTCACGAGAACACAGAGCATAACCCAGAACTTTGTAACAACCACTAGAACCAACTGCAAATTCAAATATCATATTTCATAATATATATGCTACTCTGATGAGCTGAAATACATGTATACACGATTTTACCAAAGCGAACTAGTGTACAAATATGAAAATACTAACTTAAAAAACTTCACAGCTATTTCAGAATTTAGTCATACCCATATCACAACATTTGTAGAATAAAACACGCGACAGTATTCATATATGGACTATCCATGATCAAACCACATAATGATAATACATTTCAGGTCTTATGATCCCGATTCATCATCCATCATCAACAACATAGGTGCAACCTTAGCTCAGATCAGAAACGCATAATCTGCATACTTGATCTCACACTTCATCAGAGATTCAATACTTGCACACCTTGGCCTAATGATATTCTCCTCCTTATATACTCTTAGGCCTTTCTAAATACCTTGGACCAAAACCACTTAGGACCAATACCTTGAACCAAATACCTAGGGTCAATAACTTGGACCAAATACCTTGGATCAAAATACCTTGGACCAAATACCTTGGACCAAAAACTTAGTTTTCCAACATGTGTGCACTTTTCCTCCTGTGAAAGTGCGGGTATATGTTATACGCTCCTTTTGTTCTGTTAACCCACATGTATACTCTCTTTGGACAAAGTGAACCTGCGTATACCTGTCTTTCTTCATTCTTTGGAGTCTGATTTATAATCCTTTGTTGCTATACTGTGAACTATCATCTGAGTGAGTTGCCATCAAGGACAAGACCTGTATCATAATGCCAACATGGAATAGTCATTGCTCAACTTCATCATCCAATATAATTAGATTTTTCCCATTTTTTGAGAAATTTTGAGGAATCCATTTCAATTTATTTTCTTTTCATATTAAAATTTCTCCCATAACATTTTAAATCCACACTTGTACACTAATCAAACTAAAATAAAATTAATAAAACAATAAAAAGTAAAAACCAAAATATTCACTGTTTTCTTTCAATTTTATTAGGCTTTATTTTCATTAATTTGAAACAATTATCCTTCTCAAATTTTTCTCCATTTTATCTTTTCAATGAGCTAGCATGTGCTTAATTTGGTGCTCTAGAACTCAAGATATAACTTCTAGAAGTTAATGCTTAGTAGCCCTTGATTAAATTCATGGGTTGATTTTGACCATTGATTTAAACTTATAATTTATTTTCCCACATACACCATGGGAGGGAGACATGAAGGGTTTATATTGTTTTTGTCTTCCCATGTAGTTTGCATTAAAGTTATGGAAAACACATAATGTGGAACTCGTAGTTAAATCACATATGTGAGAAAATAACGAAATCCATAAATACATCTAGGATTTGGCTGAAAAATTAATAAACATCTTTGAAACCCCCTAATCCCCGAATGTTCATAGAAGGCTATTTTTTTCAAATAATAATTAAAAAATAAATTAATCAAACAAAATAAATTCATAATAATAAAAATAAAAAATAAAAAATATAAGCACATCTCAGATCGAGGTGAAAATTTATACACCAACCTAATGCACCTCCAGATGCCTATTTATTTGGATGAAAATACATGTCTTTAGTCTACATCATCTACCACATAAAAAATCGTGTTAGCTCCCTATTATAACACCATTTACCACCCTTGGTATTTGTGATGCTTGATTTATGGCCTAGGGAAACCCCTCCTTCCAGATTTGGTCCAAATTTTTTAAAAACAATGTTTTATTCCCTGCATGCTACTTTGCCCTGAGATAAAAGAGTGTACACGTGGGTTAGTTAATACCCAACCTGCGTATATGTGTTAAAACACTTAAAAAACTAAAATTTCTTTAATTATGGGCGGAGTTCACAGTTTTTACCTGTTAATTACCTCCTGTTGCCTGTGGCCCAACTGTTTCCCAACTGTTTCCCAACTAAAAAACTAACTGGGAGAAGTATAAATAGACTTCTATGGGAAGGCCTTAAGGAGGAGAAGAGATAGAATTATTATACTGAGATTATCCTTGACTGAGTTTGAAGTATCCCTGTGCTTCAAGCACTTCCCCAAATTTTAGGAAATCCTTATTTCCTTGAGTGTTGATATTCTCCCACTTGCTTGAGATATCATGGTTGTTGGCTTATATGGGCATGACCCAGGTTCAGAAGAATTATTTAGCCAAGAAAATCCTGCAGCTACTGGCCCTTTTGGCAATAGCCTGCGAAGCGTGGATTGAGGTCTCACCCGAGGTAGCAGGGGAGGGTGCTGGAACTAGGTTTCCGCACCCTTGGGATGTCTAGATGTGGGTTGGAGGCTTCACGCCCTATTCTGCAGCTTCGTGCTGCACTGTATTCGCGCAAATATAGAATACGTTTTATTGTCTATTAACGCAAAATCTATAGATCTAATCTAGAAGTATTGCAACCAAGATCTACTTTTAAGTGGTTTTTAAGCAAACATTTATCACATTTATTCAGTTCACATTTTAAGATTTAAACCCAGATTCACAATTATTCAATGAGAAGTGCACATAAATCAAACAGTCTTATTAACCATACAAAATTCTAGATTTGCGATAATTCAGAGATAAATAATTCTTAGGATGAACTTTTATTTCCACTTCTCACCCGTACAACCAGATCCGCCCTGCACACTCGGCTGCAAGGGTCCATGCACACAACTGCTGACTCTTCTAGGCCTATGCACACACAGTTGCAGAGCCTCTACCCACTACCCAACTCCTCGACTCAGACTTATAGACGCTTTCAAACTGATTTTCTTAGAAACCCATTACATACCAGATCCAAAAACATCCAACAAAACTTAGCTACTCTACCCATAAAGCCTCACTCTATTTATACTTTCCCATGGATTGCGATCCATGGGCAGGCTGACTCAATTTACATTTCATTACATTATTTCTAGGTCGACTACCCCTTTGAATTTTGCTTATTACAATTCATGCTCCGTGCCTCCCGTGGAGTCTTTACACTGTTTTTACCAAAAATTGCGGGCTTCGCGCCCCATGACTATTGCGCGGGACTTCCGCTACCCAAAAATGGTATTGGTTATGCAAGGAGACTGTTGAATATTGGGACTGGACAGATCTGGAGGACAGTTCCTCTTGGAGCCGGGAGAAGAAGACTCAGGTGAATTCTCTCTGTGTTAGTTATAGCTTTCTACAATAAAAAGAAGTGTTGTCTTGTTCCTGAGATTAACATTGTTTATGCATTAGATACTGTTGTAATTCATATATGAATGTTATTTTGATGTATAACTAATCATTTGCTTATATGATATAAATTTATTTTCATCAAAATGATTTATCTATATGCTGCTTGTATGTTCGAATTGGTTGATTTGTAGATTCGAAGATCATCAGGAGTTGCAGAGGGTCTCAACCCTGCTGGAGCTACCCAAATGAAGCCATTGCTCGGCCAAAACTAAGAAAAGCACTTCTTAAGGTAGAGCCCGTCAGGGGGCTCCGCCAACTCACTCCTAGAGATGTTTATAGGTATTTTGATCGAACCAATCAATATACTTCCTTCGGCAAAAAACTATGTTGGAGCCAAAGGGACCGTACAAACATCGCTAGTCGAATTCGAGGACCAAGATTCGATCTCATGCATAGGGGCATAAAAATATGACCGACGATGTAAATCTTCCAAAGGTCGATCTACAGCCGTCATTGCTTCGAAAATCGCTTCATCGGAGGGAAAAACAATATTCGAGCAATCTGATGCATAAGTGGAATCAAGGATCCGAGAATGAGCCACATCACCATCTATCTTTTTCCCAGAGGAAGGAGTATGATGGTAGTCTGCAGAGCTATAGATAGATTCACATCTATGTTCTACTACAGACATAAGAGATACTATTCCACTTGCCTTATCATCATCCGATGTGGTTACAGACGAAGCTAAGGTTCCAGGATTCGAAGAATAAGGAGTTTGAACAAACTCTCCCCATAAAGGGTCCCTGGAGGATGAAATTGTATCTATTCTAGCCGTAGGAGGGGGAAAATCAAACGTACCCATCAGTGAAGAGTACATCTCGACTCCTAAGTTCTCAGTAGGCGGACGGGGGTTTTCTACTAAGGGAATAGAAGAGTCTGAAGTTGCTCGAGGGCCAACTGGAGAATAATCCAGTTGATCAACCTTAACGATTTTCCCCTCATGAGGAAAGAAAATGACACGAAACAGAGTCGAAACAACAACATCTATTTCGTACACCCAATTCCTTCCTAGGAGGAGATTATAATCTAGGTTAGCATCGATGACCTCTACTTCAATGTTAATGACCTTCCCCCCATCACATATAGGAAAGGCCGCGATAATCCCGTATGGCCTATGAGAATGACCATCAAATGCCGTCAATAGGGTTGGTGAAGGAACAACTGACGGTGATCCAATAGCCTTCCAACATGACGTAGACATGACGCACGTGGAAGCTCCCTCATCTATAACCATCCGAAAAATATTCGTTTTCTGGTAGGTAGACTTTATCTGAAAATCCATATGATGGGGAAGTCTCTTTTTGACATTACTCATATCAAAAGTGAGAGCTAAGGAATTACTTGGATCTACTGCCCCCATTGCCGATAGCAAGGCACTTCTTTCAGTAGGACACGACTGGAGAACCTCTAATGCGGACATAGCACATGGACTCTGAGCCAGATCCTCCACAATGGAGTAATTCTAGGCTGCCCTCATATTAGGGTTGATAATCGCGCGTTTAGCGGAACCTTTCGGTGCCTGAGGTATAGTCTCAACAGAAGGTCGCTCAATATGAAGTGGGTTGTTAGGTTCGGGAACTGACTTTCCCTTGGAATTTTCACCTTCACCATAATCGTGTGACCGTGTAGCCACATTAGCATGAGAACCCATCATGAAAACATTTGATGACTTGTCCCCTTCCTTGTTGCCCCTTGTGGAGGTTCCAGGATTCGAACTCGCGCCAGCAAGAAATTGCTGCCTTTGGGGAAAAGGGTTAGTTAACACGGCTTGGGAACTGAAAGTCCCTTACTGTCCTAACAAGCACTGAGTGTCTTCAATCTTAGGGCAAAGATGAGTTAAATGGTCTCCACCACATAGCTTGCATGGAAACTTAACTTTCTTTTTTGACTCATTTCTACCCCCACCAGCATTATTGCCGGATTTGTTTGCATCAGGCTTCCCATCCTGGTTCTTTTTCTTGCCTCGTCCTTTCTTCTTCCCATTGGAGTTTTGACTTCCTTTGGGATTATCGGATTGGACAGCATTAATTGAAGAAGTTTGGGAAGCGGTAGGATTAGACGATGTGACTTGGTTGTTAGAAGCAATTTGTAATGATAACTGCTGCAATTGATTCAACAAGTTCACCGTATTTGTGTCTGTTGACCCAGCAATGCCATCCGCGTGTGGGCCTGGCTTCGGCTTAACTACTTCGACCTTAGACCCAGGAGCATCTGGCAAGTACTTTGATAGGATCCCAGACTGAGAGTAGATCAGTTCTAATTGCTGGGCCCTAAAAATGGCTTACTCCTCGGAATAGACCCCTGACATGGAGACGTCCGTGGAGATCTCAGGTACCAAAGATTTCAAGAACCACTCGAGACGGTACTCCGGAGGGATTTTGGCTTTAATAAGCCTCTTTCTCCATCTCCATTCCTGTATGTGATCAGAAACGTGAGTTGCCCTATCCTGACGAAAGGTAGCTAGCAGTTCAGTTTCGGCATCATACCGGACGGGCAACTGAAAATGGTTCAAGAAAATGTTAGCTAAGTCAGCGAATGATGAAAAGCTGCCCCTAGGCAACTCTATATACCGCTTAGCCGCGTTACCAGTTAAGGTGCATTGAAATAATCTCAACCTAACCGAATCATCAATCAGGGAGTTGGATGAGCACCATAAGTGAAACATGGTTACATGGTCGCCCGGGTCCTCTCTGCTTTTTCCTTCGAATTTTGGAATGTCTGAAGGGAGTTTGGTCGGGACCGGAGGCCAGGTCGGATTGTAGTTGATTGGGTCATTAGTTAACTTTGTGAGG
>APFE031122912.1:151626-181935 GCA_000404065.3 Pinus taeda
CCCTTTGATGTCTTTTTATACCAATTCCAAAGTAGTTTTTTAGTTAGGAATTGGTTGGGGACAGTTGAGGCCACAGGCACTAACAGGTGATCAGCAGGTAAAACTTGCGATCTCCACTCGAAAATAAGGAGTTATATATTTTTTTAAGTGTTTTAATACATATACGCGGGTTGGGTATGTATGAAACCGCGTATACACGCGTTTAACTCAGGGCAATGTCGCGTACAGGGAATAAAACACTGTTTTTTTAGATTTTGGACCAGGTGGAAGGAGGGGTTGCCCTAGGCCATGGGTGTAGCATCACAAACCATAATAGTGAGATTTGGAGCTATAACAGTATGGTCGCTATCACATAGTTTGTTTATATAAGCGTTTTGCTTGAGTTGTATGAGTGTTTCTTACTGTAGTTTTCTCTTGCTATGTTGGGGTTCCAAACCAGAGCCCTAGGGTACTTATTCCCGTAACAGAATTGGCGACTCCGCTGGGGATAACAATCTTGTTATTCCTAGTTTGGGTTGGTCAGTGTCAATCAAGTCTCAATTCTTGGTTTGCTTGCCGTAATAGTATTAATTGGTCTAGTAGAATCTCAGACCTTAAGTCTGATCTTTTTGATCTGGATTTGTTTTTTATTTTACTTGCAAAGCTTTGTATACACACTTTAGTTTGTGTACAGTAGTGTACACACACTTGTTTATGTGAAGTGAACCTGCATATATGGGAGTTTCCTTTATCATAAGCATGTGCACACGCCTTTGTGCTTGAACACTATCACGTATACCATTTTTTTCATGGTTTTTACAAATCTCTCTGCCCAGAAAGATTTGTTTCTTGGTCTGTTTAGTCTCTGAGTGGTCAATTTCTGTCTATGGAATTTTATTATTCTGTGAGCTTACTGTTTTTAAATCTCTTCCGCTTTGAAAAGTTTTGGCCTAGGTTTTCTTTTGAGTAAGTTTTATGATTTGTGTTTTGGTACACAAGACTTCTTATAGAGGTTCTTGATTGTTCTGGTCCGCCGGAACAATAGATTGTTTTTAATCTTAGTGTCAAGCTCGGTTATTGGTCTACTTGCTTTGCTTGCCATTATTTTAGGGCCTTATAACTTTTCTTGCTTTTTGAAAGTTTCTTTTTGACAAATTTGGAAGTGTTTCTTTCCTGACTCATTGGTCAATTTGTCAAAGCTCTTTGCTGCTGTTTGGGTGGTTTAGTACAAGTTGAAGCCTTTTTGTTCAAGTTTTCATTCATTGTTGAATTTGTAACTTGCAAAGATTCCTTGTGCTCTTCTTTCGGTCTTTGAGTCTTTATTGGCATTTAGAGTGTTTTTGAAAGGTTGTTTTGATTACTTCTTGAAAAAGAAAAGATCTTAAAAAAGACATTGTTTTTGTTTTCTTTTGCCAAGTTTGATTTTGGTTTCTTTTCATTTTTGGAAAGCGAATTGTGATCTTTTGTGATCTGTCCTTCTTGTCTGGAGATAATTTTTGCATTCAAAATTTATATTATCTTCAATACTTAAGTTGGCTTATTAATGGTTATAGACAATCGCTTTCATTTTTTAGAGTGTTTTAGAGTCTTGCATCTTCATTACACCTTGCATTAGGATAGTTTGCATTGTTAAGGCATTAGTAGTCTTTTTAGTTTTTGCGTGTGTGAAGTGTGTTGCAAGAAAAGAAAAGAAAAAGTAATTTGCTTTGTAAAAGTTTCGTAGAACCCACGTAGATATCTCTTTTCATCGAAGGAAAAATGATTGCATTCATGTAGTTACTTTTCATTGATTTCGGTTGAGTCGTACACACATCATTGGTTTGACTCCCATCTGTACCCTTGACTTAAAAGAACATCCATTTAAAATCAAGTGCTTAATAAAATGAACTGGAAATTTTGTATTTTCATTAGAATACACCAACAAGTTTAGGTTTATTAGGGCCTTGGATTATGCAAGAGGAGAGTTAACTCTCCAAGGCCTCTCTAAATTGTAAAACATAGAAGTTTGATTAAAGAGCGAAATCCAATAGCGTTAGGGAGACAGGGAAAGCTCCATGAATGGGAGTAAAGCACGAGGGTTAGTGAAGATAAGGACAAGAGATACCCCCTCTCTTACTTATCGGATCCTACCTCACAACTGTTCCGCCTAGATTTTGATATGAGTTGGTGATGATAGTTGCTTATCCTAGGGATCACACAGGTGGCTGCGGACGGGAATCTCGTGGCACCTGAAGTTGACATTGCATCATGTTCAACAATACTTCTAGAGGGTACCTTTGCGAAGCTTGGGTGCTTGCACCAACAAAGGCTGTTTTCTGGAGGTCAGTGTAGCTTCTTCTGATACCTTCGCTGGTAGGCATGGGCCATCATTATCCCAGACTATCTTCGGAAGGTCCCTTACTTCACTTTCTTGTATTTTGGTTTCTGGTCCTCATCACCCAGAGCGGAAATACTTGGAAGTTGCTTGATTGGATGTATCTTTAGGAACTTTATAATCGAGTGCTCTTTGCTCCTTGTATATAGTTGGCTTTAGGTATTTTTGTCTGGTCACTTTTGGACTTTAGATTTTGAGTGACTAACTTACCACTCTACCGATCTTGAAAGGCTTTTGATCTTTCTTTCGAAAGTTGTGGAGTTGCCTCCCCAAGGGCAAGGGTTTTGATTGTGCATCTATCTTCCTTGAAAAGTCATTTGTACATTCCCGTAAGGGAAGGATCTGTGAATAAGTTAGATATGGCCAATATTCCCAAGGAAACCAACTGAGGTACCCTACCAAAAGGGGATCCTTGTGCTTTTCCTTTCTTTGGAAACGTTGGTACCCCCTTGATGGCCACTTTGAATATTCCTAGATTGAATGTTAGGCTACTAGTTTGGCTGTGGTCCACTCTGAATATTCCAGATGTTCTTGAAGCTTCTCAGATGAATGCTTTATTTCAGGGGCATCACATGGATGTTAATTTTTCATCTTCTTTCAAAGAGAAATCTAGGATTCCTCTTTCTCCTCCTTCTTGTAATAAGAGATCTAAAAAGAGGAGAAAGTGGAAGACGAAGAAGAGGAATAATTCTATCCATTCATCATCAACCTCTGCTAGTCATGTTGGACATGAGCTCTCAACCATTGCAAGTCATGCTGGGGGCACAAGTATAGTCACTGCATGCAATACTAGCAATTCACCATCAACCTCTACAAGTCATGTTGAAGATGAGCCTTCAACCGCTGCAAGTCATGCTGGGGGCTCAATTCTAGTCACTGCAAGTCATACTAGCTAAGAGCCACTGACCTGTGGAAGTCATGTTCGGGACTCTCCGAAAACCATTGCTAGTCATGTTGGCAGAATGGAGGTTGATAAGAAACCTAGGCGTGGAAGTTGTAAACCTAAGTTCCCTTGTAAGATATGCAAGGGAGACCATATTACTCATTTGTGCCCTGGTATTCTAGAGGTACAAAGGATATGGTCCGAGTCTAATAGTTCTTCTACTCTTGGATCTGATATGGTTTCTAATCAATATCATCAACCATTGGTTGATAATGTGGTTTAGCCAGTGAAATCTTAGGCTGATTACACTCCTCTTTTGGGGGGTGAAGTGCCTAACAACAGAGTCTGTTTGATTTCTAGTACAAATTCTTCTGGTATAGGGGCAATCTAGTTTCTTCGAATGTTCTCCCTCCAAGTTCTAGGAGTCTCTCCTTTGATTGGGATAGTATTGTTGAGCCTTGTCTTCCTTTCGCTGCACCTTTCCAAATAAAGGTTAGAGTTAATTCCACAAACGTCTATCAATGTATGGTGGATGAAGGACCTTTGCAAGTATTATATCCTCTTTGACTTGGAAAGCTTTAGGTTCCCCAAAGTTGTTGACAGCTCAGAGTCAGTTGTTAGCCTATGATAGAAGACCTGGTGAATCTATGGGTGTTCTTCCTCAATTGCCTATTACTTTAGGTGGGAAGACTATCTTAATCGATATGATGGTGGTTGATCACCCTTTAGACTTTAATATGCTACTTGATCATGATTATTTCTATGCTATGAATGCTGTGGTGTCTTCACTCTTTCGAGTGATGTGTTTTCCTCATTAAGGGAATATTTTCATATTGATCAGGTTGCATATGATAATCACCACCCTAATTCAAATTTACTGTAGAATACCCCTTGGTTTGTTCCAAGTGTTCAAGTAGACTCTACCCCGCCACATGTGAATTATATGGCATTGAATCCTCAATGATCAATCACTTTTGAGAAGGATCATTTCACCTATTATTCTCCTTCTTGGGACTTGGTCCTGGCAGTCGACCGAGAGATTCTTCCTATAGGGACATGGGACCCTTTAATTCCCTCTTTTGATCCTTGTGGTTCTCATGATTTCTCAGAACTTGATTTTCCTTCACAGGAGGAACTCTTTGAAGCCATGAGTTTTGATTACCAAAGGAGTCCTTGGCTTGAGCCCTACAAGGGGTTTTTCCAAGAGAACTATTATGCGTAAGCCACAAGGCTGCGTTGTTCCTTGTACCATATTGTACATATAAGGTACGAATTTTCAAGTTTTGTATTCTATAACACAAGATTTTATCTTAGGTTTATATGTGGGATGTATTAACTTCTTGTCTAGTGTTCCTATTGATGTCTATAGAGCTTGGAAGATTTCTCCTTTAGAAATTTTTGTGGTTGATCCATTCTAATAGGCATTGTTCACTCACTAGAATATAGGTTAGGGAAAACCATTTTTTCATTGCATCTTGCATACTAGCCTCCGTTCAACATTAGCCATAGGGTTGACCCTATCATGTCTTGGTTAGCAACCATGTTCACTTGCCGGTTTTTTAAATCATGATGTGATTGTAGACCCATACTTTACATGGGAATCTTAGTTAGAACTTCACTGACATTGGTTGCCCATGCTGTTATACTGAGTAGGCTTGGGAGTCCTCTTTAGTCTCACCATGACTTGTGCTTTGAAGACACATTCTCCTTGCTTCTACGCTTATTTTTGGCCTTATACCCTAGAGGCTCCTTTGTGTTGAGTTATACTATTGCATTGCATTTTGACTATTTTCACATTTTGGCCTTGAGCCGGCTTCACTTGGACTTGTGTTTAAGCCACTTATTTGACCATGTCTTCTACAAAATAAACCATGAAATCACTTAGCTTCTGCAACTTGACACATCCTTTGACTAGTGGAAGGAACATCCCTTTGAGTGTCCTTGACCAGTTTCGCCTCCCTACATTGAGCATAGGAATGTTCCCATCCCAGGATCTAGATCATCTGTTTCTCTGACACTTGTTCTTTCCACTGTACTATAACATTCTTTTATTCTTTTTCCAGCTTAAAGAAAAGGACAAAAAAATTATATATTTCCAAAAAGAGCGGGAACGGGACAACATTTCCATATATTGTTGGCATCTAGAGTCAGTTGTGTCGCCCTTGAAAAAAGCACTCAAAAGAAAGTCTCTCCTCCATTTTTGGGTAGGATTTAGTTTGACTTAGGTATGCCTTAACCTTGTTATTGAGTTAGTTCTTCTCTAATTGGTTACCTCTTCCAATAATATGGAGAGTTTGTTCGTGCCTCCTGCATGACGAACTTATACAGAGTTATCATATGATTTTTTTCAAGGGAAGTAAGCCTGAGTCGACCTCTCTATGGTGTCTCTTGACCTATTTTTCAGTCAGCCATCCCTGGTTGTCAGTATCATGTTTGTCATCACATTAGTTATATTGGTCCTTTGCTCATGCCGGTTTGAGAAGGTCTCCATTGAATTCTTGCTGGCGGGTCTTGTCCTTATTGACGACAACATATTACTCTGAGGGCAGGTCTAGAGCCGCACCCTAGCCCTATTTTAATTATTGATAGGTCACCTTGTGCTTAGCATCAATCAGTATCATGGGTCTTTGACTGAGTGGTTTCCCTTGTGTTCGACATCAGCTTTCATTATCACACATTGGGATTCATGCAATGCCTTGGTTTCCATTTGATCCTGTTGGTGGATTCCTCGCCTCTGTGTCAGCTTTCATTATTGATTGGTTTAGAGGGTTTCTATCGTGCACTAGCTACATCTTGTGTATGCTGGAAACGTGCTTCGGTTGGGTTACTACATCTTTTTGATCCGATTCCTTACACTTTATTGGCCTACGGGTTACACTCGCGCTAGATTGATGAAGGATGCCTTAATGCCTTCCTTCTAGCGGATCTTTTCCTATCGGCTATAGCTAATTGCTCTGGGATAAATATCTAGAGTCCATTTGGTAGTACCTTGGGGTTTGTAGTCATCAGTGGCAGATTCCTTCGCTATCGACAGTGGGAAACCATCATTATCCCCTGATTGATAGATTCTTCCAGGTGTTCGACTTCAGCTCATTCATTCACACTTGTTAGATTGTACTAGGTACCTTGACTCTCATTATCATTATTGGTGAGTAGTCTCACATTTGTTAACGGTATACATCAATGACTAGTAATCAAACGATTTCTCACATGGTAAACCTCAGATCATTTATTCCCATTGTGTAGAAATGTACCACGGCAGTCGGTGAAGACCTCAGGTTGCATCAACATGTTTTGGTTTACTTGTCAGTTGCTCCTGTTACTGCTAGTTGACACCATCCACCCTATATGTTGCATTCCTTCACAACGACATCTTATATGCTGGCATCCAAGTTGCGATGTAGTATCATTTTATTCCATCATGTTCATTTGGTACTATTGGGATCCGTTTTTGACATCAGTGATCAGCTTCATCTTTCAGCTTCATTGATCATCTTCTTATATGTGATATTTAGACATTCTTTTTCGACCACGATCAGATGATCCATTATGTACTTTCAGTTCTTTATACTTGTATACATAGTGGATCCGCTTGTACTTGATATGAAGACATGCTTTACTTTCTCTGAGCATGGGTATGCTCGCCTCAGACATTAATTTCTTTCTGATCTCTTTTTTGGCTTGGCAGGATGAATTCTGGTGAAGTCCTTCTCAGTCTCGACAGGATTCCTTTCCATATACTTAATACATTTCGGCCATCATGTACCCCTCATATATTAGGGGGCATCTGTTATAGCACCATTTACCACCCTTGGTATTTGTGATGCTTGGTTTATGGCCTAGGGCAACCTCTCCTTCCAGACTTGGTCCAAATATTTTAAAAGCAATGTTTTATTCCCTATATGCTACTTTTCCCTGAGATAAAAGTGTGTACACGTGGTTTAGTCAATACCCAACCCACGTATATGTGTTAAAACACCTAAAAAAATTAAATTTCCTTAATTATGGGTGGAGTTCATGGTTTTAACCTGTTGATTACCTCCTATTTCCTGTGGCTTAACTATTTCCCAACTGAAAAACTAATTGGGAGAAATATAAAAGGCCTTAAGGAGGAGAAGAGATAGAATTATTATACTGAGATTATCCCTGACTGAGTCTGAAGTATCCCTATGCTTCAAGCACTTCCCCAAGTTTCAGGAAACCCTTGTTTCCTTGAGTGTTGATATTCTCCCACTTTCTTGAGATATCATGGTATTGGTTATGGAAGGAGGATGTTGAAGACTGGGACTGGACAAATCTGGAGGATGGTTCCGCTTGGAGCTGGAAGAAGAAGACTTATGTGAATTCTCTCTGTGTTAGTTATAGATTTATACAATAAAAGGAAGCGTTGTCTTGTTCCTGAGATTAACTTTGTTTATGCATCAGATACTGTTGTAGTTCATATATGAATGTTATTTTGATGTATAACTAATCATTTGCTTATATGATATAAAGTTAGTTTCATTAAAATGATTTATCTATATGCTGCTATGTATGTTTGAATTGGTTAATTTGCAGATTCGAAGATCATTAGGAGTTGCAGAGGGTCTGAACCCTGCTGGAACTACGCAGACGAAGGACATCCGGGTATGGTCGCTATCGCATAGTTTTTTTATATAAGCATGTTGCCTAAGTTGTATGAGTGTTTCTTATTATAGTTTGCTCTTGCTCTATTGGGGTTCCAACCCAAAGCCCTAGGGTACTTATTCTCGTAACACTCTTATGTCACTTGCCATTTCAACATGCCACATCATCAAAACATGATACTAATGCAAAATTTTAGAGGGTCATAAACTTTTCATCTGGTACTCAAAATGAGGAAAATTTTATATCATCAGATTTAAGATCTCGAAGGGTAGAAGATGATGAAAACATAAAAAATGGAATATTATGAAAGGTAAAAAATCAATCATAAAAGCATAAAATATCAAATGCAGACAAACGTAATATTTTCAATTTTTCACATGGAGCCCCTTTATTTTTTCAAAATTAAGGGGAATTGTTGAGGACTCAACACCAAGGTATTTATGAATCTCACATGACCCCCCACCATTGTTGAATTTTGTAGTGATGATCTGTCTTCATAATTTGTATTTTAGCCCTTGAAATATATAATGAATTTGTAAGAAATGTTCTCCATCTCAAATTCAAAAGAGAAAATTTCAAAATTTAAATTTTTGAAATTTTGGCTCCAAACTTGTCAAGTTAGCCCTAGTGAAGAGACACACCCATTCAAATAGGTAGAGAACTATATATAGAGAATTCAACCTCCTCCATAAGGCATCGTTTGAATTCTCACAAGACATGTAATATTATAGGAATCCTAGCGAAGAAGAAGAAGGACATAGTAGGACAAAGAAGGATGAATTCATCTCTAGCATTTCTCTCTCTATCCTTGACTTCACACATGTGAATTTCTAGGCAGTGAGGCTGAGTTTCTAGGCACATTTTGGGAGGCTAAAATTTGGCCTAAGTAGATCAAATAGGTTGAATTTGAAGAGAAAAATATTGACATGCCAAAGAGGGTTCTTTGAACAAGTTTGACCATAGTCTTATTCGTGAGTTTTACCTCATAGTTGACTAGCTATATTAGGTGTATCTCTTATTGAACTTAAGAATTTATCTAAGGAAACAATTTCTAGGATTTTCCCCCAAGTGGGTTTTCTTAGGGTAAGTCTTGTTTTCTCTTTGTGCATTGTGATCTCTACTATACTTATGCATTTATAGTTGAATTTTTGAAGTAAACATTCTTAATGATAAGATGGAAGTGCTAAACAAATATCTACATCATTAGAAGTAATTATCAATATTTCAAAAATTAGTGCTTCTATCTATTGCACTTGAAAATTCAACATGGAATTAGAGCTTTTGTGAAGGAAAGGAAATTGAGATCACTCTTGAAGTTTATTAGTAAAGGGAAGAGCATTGAAGAAGATCTCATCTACAATCTATTTGTTTATATATGAATATGGTTTCTCTATGAAGTCAGAGAAAAAATTGGAAGGAGCTACAAATTTTATGGCTTGGAAAACAAGGATTGATCTCATCCTTGGAAAGAATGATCTCTTGAATATTGTGAAGGGAAAGGTCTTTGCACCTTTAGATAATGAAGGAAAAATAAAATATAAATGTGATATTAGGACTAGAAGTATCATTATTGATTCCATCAGAGATCATTTTATTCCTTTTGTCACAAATCTTGACTCTTCAAAGAAGATGTATGATGCCATAGTTGGTTTATACATTATCAATAATATTGGTCATACAATGAGTTTGAAGAATGAGCTTTGTGATATTAAAATGACAATAAATGATACTATAGCTTCATATTTGATGAGGATCTCTCAACTAAGAGATCAAATTCAATTAATTAATGAAGTCATTTTTGATAGAGAACTCGTGACTACCACAATTAATGGTTTTCTTGATTCATTGATTCATGGGATTCATTTGCTTCTAGTATCTATGGCAGAAAATAGGCTCCAAGCTTTAAATAAATCTGGGTCTCATGTACTCAAGAAGAATCTAAACTAATATCAAAGGGAACTATTCAAAGATCCAATGAAGGCGTTTCTCAAGCTTTTGTATCACATTTCAAGAATGCTATGTAGATTTTCCCACTGTAGATAACTTGGTAATGCAATGTACTAAAGCAAAACACTTGATCTACTTCTACAAACAATTGAGAGGAATCTTAATGAAATAGGAGCAACATCAAGCATGAACAGATATAACTGAGAATGAGAAGTAATCAACCATAACACAAAAGATATAACACTGGGGAAAGCACCAGCCTAAAACCCCTACTCTGTATTATCATACAAGTGGAAATCTTGTTCAAGTTACAAAAATAATTAGTTCTCAAGCTATCTTGATCTCTGTGCACTCAAACAATACAGCTCATAGACTCAATAGATAGAATATATCTTCCTTAAGCCCTCCATGCCTCGTATTTCCTTGTGGATTTTTAGTTGGTGTCAAATGATATCACATGTGTGAATTGGCCTCATCACACTCACTATAACCTCAGGTCCAACTACGTAATCCATAAAGAATAATATTCCTTCTGCATGCAAGGAATATTCACCAAGGAATATCCTAACAACTGATAGTACACTGTCCCTCCATCTGATGTCAACTGGGTCTCTGACTAAATTGACATGCATGAGTTATCCATGAGTGAATACTCAATTATACGAATTACAGTAGTTACATACATGCAAGCATTAACTAACTGAACTCTCATTAATTTAACAAACTATTAAATTAATCTAACTGGACTTGACTAAGTTAAACTAAGTCAACTGATTACAACTCATTATTACAACTCATCCTTATCTCTTTAACTGAAGGTTAAATTCCTCGTTTAATGGAGAAACTGTTGCATGTGCTCACATAGACTTCAAGTTTTTTTTTCCTTAACTAATTAACTCAAGATGAATTAATTAATTAATTTCCAAACTGCTGTTGATATCAAATTCGAATTTTACTTCCTATGTTTAGTCCAGGGACTGACTGAAATAAGAAGGGATTCCAAAATCCTATTTTTATAAAAGTTATTTTTAGCACTTTCACTTTTCACCCATTGTAGCTAAGATCTCCAATGGTTGAACTGCTATTTATAGCAGTGCTATTTTAACATCTTTTATTTTTAGAATTTCTTGTTACACACTTTTCAACACTCCCTCTCAACAAAAAAGGGATTATCAACAACCCCGATCTCGTCTCTGTGGAACTCGAACTTGCATTTTGACAATGCCTTTGTCAAAATATATGCATCCTGCTCCTTGTTCGAAACATACTGCAACATCATGATCATCTTGACCACACAGTCCCATAGATGATGGTAACGGATATCTATATGCTTGTACCTGTCATGAAACACTGGATTCTCAAAGAGTTTTATGCAACTCTGATTATCATAGTATATCACCATAGGATCCATCATCTGACCAAACAATCCCACTAGAATCTTCCGCATCCAAATGGCCTCACATGTTGCCTAACTTGCAGCCATGTATTCAGCCTCTGCTGAGCTAAGTGCAACTGATCTCTGTTTCCTGCTATACCAAGAAATTGCTGCTGAACCAAGGTTGAAGATACCTCCACAAGTTCTCTTCTTGTCTGATGGACTACCAACCCAATTCGCATTCGTGAAGCCTTGTAGCTTCACTCCCTCTGTCTATCTGTACCATAATCTGTACTGTGTAGTGCCTCTGAGATATATCAAAACATGCTTCACTGCCTTCCAAAACAACTTGGTAGGCTGAACCATAGCTTGACTCAACTGGTTCACCACAAAGCATAAGTCGGGTCGTGTGTTCACTAGATACATGACTGAACCCACTAGCTATCAATAAACAATAGTAGCTAGCATCCTCCTTCCTCCAGTTCCCAGCTAGAGGAGTCTACATGGGCATGCACTTCTCCATGTGAAAGTGCCTGAGTATCTCATTGGCATACTTGCCTTGAGACACAAATACTTCCCCATCTTTCTGTCACACTTCCATGCCTAGAAAGTAGTGCATGAGGCCCATGTACTTCATCTCAAACTTTCTTGCAAGGCCCTCCTTGCAAGATTGTATCAGCTGCTCATCACCTGTCAAAATCAGATCATCGACAGAAAGTACAATAATCAATGGCTTACCATCTACCATGATGTGGTATAGGTTTGCATCTCCTTCCCTCTTGCTAAAGCCCAACCTGGTGAAATAGCTGTCGATCCTGGTATACCAAGCATAGGGTGCTTACTTCAGCCCATACAGTGCTCGCTTGAGTCGGAAAACATGCGATTCACGATCGAAGGTCTCAAATCCTTCGGGATGCTCAATGTATACCTCTTCCTCAATCTTCCCATTGAGGAACACTGTCTTCACATCCATCTGATAGATATTCTAGTCCATTTGAGTTGATAGAGCTAGCATTGATCTGATAGACAATACCTTGCTACGGGAGCAAAGGTCTCATCGTAGTCGATCCCCTCAACCTATGAGAAACCTCGGACAACAAACCTTGCCTTGTGTTTCTCAACACTGCCATCAACTACCTGCTTTACCTTGTAAAGCCATCGAGAACTAACCACTGACTTGTCCCCAGGTCTAGGGACAACATCCCACACACTATTTCGTATGATAGAATCATACTCTTCTACCATTGCATCAACCTAGACTGGTTGCTTCATTGCCTCCTAAAAAGAAGGTTCGGTCGCTACACACTCCCCAACCAGGGCCATGTAGCTAGTGTATCTCTCGAGAGATATCCTCTGTTTGCGTTGAGAGGATGGATGCCCCACATTGTCTCTCCCATCCTGCATCAATCTGTTAGCTTCCCGCGAGCGTTTTCGCCCATCTCTGGAAGACTCTCTAGGAGTGGTGGTCTCCACTACTGGATCCTCTGCATATGGCTGATCCACATCATTAGGAGGTTCCTCCTCCTTTGGAGCTAAAAGTTCCTCATCACCATGAAACTTGAGCTCCCTTTCAAGTGAACTTGCATGGGTCTCTGCTCGTCGAACTTCAGATCCCTGCACACTACAGTCCATTAATTGGCAGGCAGAAACACACAATAGTTGTGGGGTGTATCTGTGTACCCCACAAGTTTCCTAACTCAGCTGTTGGGTCTAGCTTCTTCCGAGCATCTTTGGTTACATGACAAAAACCTGGTGATCCAAAGATAAGGAAGTGACTCACATCTGGTCGCTTCCCCGAAAAAGCCTCCATAGGTGTCTTCATCCCCAAAATACGATGAGGACTTCTGTTCTGAAGATACACTACTGTATTGCATGCCTCAGCCCACAGATGAAGTGGTAGGATTTGGTCTTGCAACATTGCTTGAGATGCTCCCACAATAGATCTGTTCTTCCTTTCGGCCACCCCATTCTTTTGTGGGTTATGAGGTGTCGTCAGTTCCCGTTTAATTCCTTCTGCTACACAAAAGTCTTTAAACTCCTGGGAAACATAATCTCCACCATTATCGTTACACAAGGCTTTTACTTTCTTTCCTGATTCTTTCTCTGCTAAGGCTTTAAACTCACAAAACCTCAAGAAGGTCTCAGATCCTTCTTTTTCATAAAGTAGATCCAACATCTACGAGAAAAATCATCAATAAAAATAACATAATACCTTTGCTTAGCAGTGGAGGCTGTAGAGAATGATCCACATACATCTGAGTGAACTCGCTCTAGGATTGCTCCAACTCTACTATCCCGATCCTGAAAGGAAGCTTTTGCATACTTTCCCAGGGTGCATCCTTTGCATGTATCTATTTGCTCCAGTTTTCCCTTGGGTAAGCCGGTAGAAATTTGCTGCTTGATCTTCAAGGCCCCGTGATGCAAGTGGCCTAGTCTTCTATGCAATAGTTCGCCAACATCTTGGCTTTGCACCACCTCTGGTTTGGAACTTAGCGCATCACAATCATATACCTCTAGCATGTAGAGATTCTTTACTCGAATCCAAATTCGCTTGGTCTGTCTAGTGCCGATATGCTTCAAGAACACTTTTCCTTTACTAAAGATGACATCATAGCCTTTATCTTCTAGCATAGCAACAAACATAAGATTCTTTTTCAAACCTGGTACACATTTAACAACAGATAGGGTGAGAGGAGCACCATGCTCCCTCTGAAACACAACTGTACCTTCACCAGAGACATAGTAATTTCCATCATCGCCCGTCTCGATCTGCATCTAGAGATCCTTCTCCTCCAATGTATTGAAAAGATTCTTGTTACTCGACATGTGGAAAGAAGTTCCACTATCTAGGTACCAAACACATCTCACCATGGATGAAACCATGCATTTGATAAGCGAGAAATCTAGCTCAAACTGTGAAGCTAGTGCATCACCATGAGATCCCTTTGAGGAACCCTTCTTGGATTTCTTCTATGGACAATTCATAGCATAATGGCCCACTTCATGACAGTGAAAGCATCGCACCTTCGACTTGTCAACCTTCTTCCCACCATGAGAAGATTTGGATTGGGACACCTTCCCTTTCCATTTCTTGTCTTTACTCGCTAAAGATAGATTTTCTTCATCATCTTGTTTTGATGAAGATCCATCCCTGATGCTCCACCTTATCTCCTCCCGCATCAGATCCGACCAAAGTCATTCCCAATCTGGCAGTTTCTCTCTTCCATTAACCGAGTCCTGGTAGCTATGCCAACTCTTTGGAAGACTGAGGAGTGCTAGAATCACCATGTCTTCATCAACAGTCACAACCCCTACACTTGCAAGCTCATCCCTGCAGGTGGTGAGCTTGTTTAGGAACGTAGAGATTGTGTCGCCCTTTTCGCACTTGATCTTGCGAAGTTTTCCCTTCAACTCTAGCTTCCTCTGATCACTGCTATTCTGATAAAGATATTTCATTGTTTTCCACATTGAAAACAGAGTCTCCTTGCCATGGATGCTTGAGACAATGTGATCTCGAACTCCCTCCAGGAAGATTCTCCTAGCTCTAGCCACATATTTTTTCTGTTCCGCCAATTGAGTAACATCAGTCGGCTTCTAGACTTCTTGATCAATGAAGTCCTTTAGGTCGTTATCTTCTAATACTGCCTCCACGCGATCCTTCCAGGCTGTATAATTTGAATTGCCATCAAAGGCATATTCGAGTCTCAAACCACTAAACTCCATCTGTGAAATAGATGTGATAAGAACTCAATTCAATATTCAGAAACCAAACTTTGAACTTCTCTTGCTTGTATATTGTTCTTCCTTGATCACCTTTGCTCTGATACCATGTAGATTTTCCCACTGTAGATCACCTAGTAATGCAATGTACGAAAGAAAAACACTTGATCTACTTCTACAAACAATTGAGCGGAAGATTAATTGAACATGAGAAACATCAAGCATGAAATATATAACTGAGAATGAGAAGTAATCAACCATAACACAGAAGATATAACACTGGGGAAAGCACCAACCTAAAACCCCTACTCTGTATTATAATACAAGTGGAAATCTTGTTCAAGTTACAAAAAGAATTAGCTCTCAAGCTATCCTAATCTCTCTGCACTCAAATAATACAACTCACAGACTCAATAGACATAGAATATATCTTCCTCAGGCCCTCCAAGCCTCCTATTTCCTTGCACAGTTTTGGTTGGAGTCCAATGATATCACATGTGTGAATTGGCCTCATCACACTCACTGTAACCTCAGGTCCAACTGCGCAATCCATAAGGAATAATATTCCTTCTGCATGCAAGGAGTATTCACCAAGGAATATCCTAGCAACTAATAGTACACTGTCCCTCCATTTGATCTCAACTGGGTCTCTAACTGAAATGACATCCATGAGCTATCCATGAGTGAATACTCATTTATCTGAATTACAGTAGTTACATGCATGCAATCATTAACTAACTAAACTCTCATTAATTTAATGAACTATCAAATTAATCTATCTGGACTTGACTAAGTTAAACTAAGTCAACTGATTACAACTCAATATTAAAACTCATCATTATCTCTTTAACTGAAGGTTAAATTCCTCAATTAATGGAGAAACTGTTGCATGTGCTCACATAGACTTTAAGTTTGATTTTCCTTAACTAATTAACTCAAGATGAATTAATTAATTAATTTCCAAACTGCTGTTGATATCAAATTCGAATTTTACTTCCTATGTTTAGTCCAAGGATTGACTAAAATAAGAAGGGATCCCGAAATCCTATTTTTAGAAAATCTATTTTTAGCACTTTCACTTTTCACCCATTGTAGCTAAGATCTCCAATCGCTGAACTGCTATTTATAGCCTGGCTATTTATAACAGTGCTATTTTTAGCATCTTCTATTTTTAGCATTTCTTGTTGCACACTTTTGAACAAGATAGAGGAAGAAAGAAGTTTGGCTTCCAAAGAAGAAATGAAGGACAAGGTAAGAGAGATATTCCGAAGTTCAATGCTAGAAAGAGAAAGAGAAAGTATCATGCTACCATAATATACATTGATGAACTTCTAAAGAAGCCTAAGAATGAAGATTTAGGTACCAAAGATATTTTATTTTTTTTCTCTTACAAGTTCTATTGCAGATAGCAATGATTTGTAGTTAATATATAATGGTGCCTAAAGACACATGATAGGATATCATGAAAACCTCACAAGTCTAATGGAAATAAGATTACCTCAAAAAGTAAATCTTGGAGAAAACAACAATTATGTAGTCGAAGGCATTGGGAAAAAACCCATTGAGCTGGAATCAGGTGAAAACGTTCATCTTAGAAACATATTATATGTACTAGGTTTGAAAAGGAATTTAGTTTCTATTTCATGTTTGGAAGATAAGATAGATGGGGTAGCATTTGTTGATGGTAAAGTACTTGTGTGGCCAAAGGGCTTAAGTATATATTATGTTAGAGTAATTAGATTTCGTGAAGGAAGGTTGTATAGACTCTTGAAACAAATTACTCAAGCATTAATGCATAATGATATTAATCCATGTGAAGTTTGGCATAGAATATATGCTCACCTTCACCATAGAGCTTTGCAAACTTTAAAACAAATGGTTTCAGGTGTTCCAAAATTGTAGATGGAGCATGAATAAATATGTAAAGGCTGTGTGCTTAGGAAGAATGTCAAGAAGCCTTTTCCAAGCAGCGAAAGTAGATCTAATGAAATTTTGGATCTAGTTCATTTTGATGTATGTGGTCCAATTCGAGTTAAATCTCTTGGAGCCTCTTTGTAATAGGTAACTTTTACTGACGAATTCTCTCACAAGACACATATTTACTTCATGAAGACTGTTGGACACCTAATCCGTTAAAGGTTTTGGGTGTGGAATGTGAATAATTATCAGAGTCTAAGAGACCACTTGGTATATGAAAACCAATGGACATAAGATATTCTATAAATGTATACCATTGTGAATAAATGAAATACACGCTTATAATTCATATCTCTTGTCTATCATTTGTGTGTTTAACATGGTATCAAAGAAGATGATCTCCAACCTTGCTCAAGTGTGAACCACTTGTTTTTGTGGCATTTGTAAAATTGCAGTCTCCTCCTTGGGGGTTGTGTGCCTTTTTGAGCAGTTTTTAGAATAGTGGTCATTACCTCTCTTAACTCTACCATTCGTCTGTCATGAGAAAACTTATCCATGTGGTTACAGAGAGGACTATTGCCAACTCTATCCTCTGTGAATACTAGAGTGAGTTATGTGCATTGAATGGTGTCAATATACGTGCTCTTAAATTTGTGAGTAATTTGGATTGATTCTTTTGGTTGAACATTGGTCAAAATTGATGTGTTGATCATTTTATTGATTAAAGCTACATGTTGTTCAAACCCTACGTTGAAGTTGTGTGATGAATCTCTGTGCTCAAACCTTGGTTGAAGTCTAATCAAAACCAAATATGAGAGCTACATTGAAAGGGTTGTAATAAAGGAGCTATGAAATATATATTATAGTTGGTGCCTAATGCTGGAGTGTCTCTACATAAATCACTGGTAGTTTAATTTCATTGAGATCGTGTAATTATTGATTGAAGTCAAGTTCCGTGCGATGTATGTAGAGGTCAGAATGGTGCGAACACAAAATTTGGAACCTATGATTGGAGCATTGGAATCACTAGTTTTTTGAATGTGGTATATATGGTATGTTGGTCGTATGGTTCTACTTTGACTGTATGTGCACAATGCTCGAAATTTGTGCAATATACATTGGTGTCATTACTCTTTATATCTGTGATTGTCTTGTTTTTTGAAGGTTGATATGTGTTGGGAAGGCTATTTATAGTTAATGGTTCTTACATGTGTGTTGAGTAATTTTGTTATGCAACCAACTCACAAAAAGGTAGATCAATGACTTAAAAATTATCCTCTTTGAGGGGGGAACCTCCTTTACATTACATAAATGAACAATTCTTGGATGGATTCAAATGAAAAAAATCCTTTCCATATATAGGAGTCTAAGGGGTTAGAATATAATCAGAGCCTACATAAAAATAATAATGTAAGGGCACAACGATGGAAATAGTGGGCTTCTATGGGGTACAATAATAAAAATATTGGCACTACATGGGCACAACGATGGAAATAGTGTGTTTCTATGGGGTACAATAATAAAAATATTGGCACTACATGGGCACAACATTAACAATAAGGGCTAAACTAATATTATAGGGACCTAACATGACCCTCTCCTTCAAAAAAGTGTTGTCCTCAATCCTTGAGTAGTTTTGCATGCTTTTTTATAAAATCCTCATCCTCCCATGTGGAATCTTCAACATATAATTTCTTCCACTTGATGAGATACTATGAAATTGATCGATTTTGTAGCTGTCGAATTCTTGTTTCCATGATTGCTTTAGGTTCCAATATGATTTTTCCTTCCTTGTCAATTTCTGGAAATATTGTTTGAACTCGGAGCTTGTCACCTATAACCTTCTTTAGGCATGAAACATGGAAAAATTGGGTGTGCTCGGGAAGATGTAGGAAGCTCCAATTTGTATGCCATAGTACCAATATTGTGCAACACCTTGTAAGGACCATAATAAGTTGGTGATAATTTATTATCCTTCTTAGCTTGCTTGAGGGACATTTGTTTGTATGGTTGTAGTCGTAAAAATACCCAATCACCTACATAAAAAATTATTTCTCTACGATTCTGATCTTCTTGTTATTTCATTCGATTCTGTGTCAAAGTGAGGTTATCCTTTAAGAGTTGGAGAACTTGTTGTTGATGCTTGATGTGATCTCCTGCTGCTTCAGCCTTAGTTTTTTCTCTTAAAGATGATGTGATAGACAATGTATGATATCCATAAAGTGCCATAAATGGGGTCACTTTTACTGCAGTATGGAAGGAAGTGTTATACCACCATTCAACCAGTGGTAACCACTTGACCTATTGTGTTTTATTACAATATATAAAGAAATAAAGATATCCTTCCAATTTGTTTTTCACTATCTCAATTTTCCCATCATATTGAGGATGATAAGATGATCTATGAGCTAATTGAGTACCTAGGCAAGAAAATAATTCCATCCAAAAAATTTCCAGGGAAAATGGGATATTTGTCACTTACAATAATCTTTGGGTTTCCATGTAGCTTTTGAATTGTTTCCATAAATGTAGTAGCAACTGTATTGAATTTAAATGGATGAGATAATGCACAAAAGTGTGCATACCTGGTAAGTATATCAACTACCACCATGATGAAACTCTTTCCTTTGAACTTGGTTAAACCTGTGATAAAATCCTAGGAAACCTCCTCCCAACATTGACTTGGAATGGATAAAAGTTGTAACAGACTTGGGGGCTTGATTGCCTTAACTTTATTTGGTTGGAAAGCTAAACATTCAGCCACAAAATTTTGAATATCAGATTTAAGGCCATCCCAAAAGAATTCCTTCCTGACCCTGTGGTAAATTTTTAAAAATCCTGAGTTCCCTCTTATGGGAGAGGTGTGCAATTCCAAAAGAATATTTTGTTTAAGGTGGGAAATTAAAAATATATAAGAAATATTTGTACCATAATGAATCATTTTTCCATCTAAATGTATCATATGTATTGGGACCTTGCTGCAAAATTTGAATGAGTGTCCACACTTCTTTGCCATTCTTCCATTCATCCCTTGCTTCGGTTATCCAACCTGGTTGGATAATAGAAATGGAGCAAAGCAATGATTCCACATCCTTATCCTTTCTTGAGAGTGTATCTGCAACAACATTTTTCTTCCCTTTTTTGTAGATGATTTCAAAGTCATAACCCAACATTTTTGTGACCCATTTTTGTTGCTCTTCTAAAGATAATCTTTGTTATAAATAGTATTTAAGACTATCATGATTTTTTTTACCTTGAAGTGTCTTCCCATTAGGTAAGTTCACCATTGCTTTAGTTCACGTAGCATTTCCAACATTTCCTTCTCATAAATAGGTTTGTGTAAATACTTTCCTTTGATTGAACGACTTTCAAAAGAAATGGGTCTTCCTTCTTTCATTAAAACAACACCAATTCCATTTCTTGAGGCATCACATTCGACAATAAAGGATTTTGTGAAGTTTGGTGTAGCTAAGACCAGTGCTTGAAACATTACCTCTTTCAGATGTTCAAAGGACTTAGTTCTGCAGTCCAAGAAAATGCATCTTTCTTCAGTAATGTTGTTAGAGGTGATTTTATTCGCCCATAATTCTTAACAAACTTGTGATAATACCCTATCAACCCGAGAAATCCTCGCAAATGATTTATGGTTGTGGGGATTTTCCATTCCTTAATGGATTTAATTTTGTTAGGGTCTACCTTAACACCCTCATCAGATACAATATGACCTAGATATCTCACTTCCTATACTCCAAAGAAACATTTGGAGATTTTTTCATATAATTATTTCTTCTCCAATATTTTGAGCACCCTTTCAACATTTTGAACATGAGCCTTCCAAGACTTATTGTAGATTAGTATATCATCAAAAAATACCAACACACATTTTCTAAGGAATGGTTTGAAAATGGAATTCATCAAACCCTGAAATGTAGAAGGTGCATTGGTAAGGCCAAAAGGCATGACCAAAAATTCATAATGACCTTCATGAGTTCTAAATTTTGTTTTCAGAATGTCTCCAATCGTCATTCTAATTTGATGATATCCTGAATGAATATCCAACTTGGTGAAGTAAATTACTCCATGTAATTCATCCAATAATTCATCAATGACAGGAATGAGAAATTTATTTTTAATAGTGAGCTTGTTGAGCTCCCTATAATCCGTACACATGCACCATGATCCATCCTTTTTTTGCACCAATACTATTGGAGCCGAAAAATAACTTTGAGTAGGTTGAATTATAGTGGCCTCTATTATTTCTGCAACCATACGTTCAATTTCACTCTTTTGGGCATAGAGATATCTGTAAGGCCTGATGTTTGGAGGAACACTTCCTAGAATCAAATGAATAGCATGATCATGATCACGAATAGGTGTAAGGACTTTGGGAGTCTCAAATACCTTGGAATTATTTTCCAAGAATATTTGGAGATCTAGAGAAATAGATGATTTCGATGTTTGAACCTCTAGTGAGAATAATTGTGTAATTATTCCCCATTGTTCTTTATTTAGAAGATTTTTCATTCCATTAGAGCTAATTATATTTCTTGGTTTCCCTGCAATACCTATTAATTCAACTTCCTTTCCTTCCCAAAAAAATTTCAAGAAAAGTTCTTGAAAATTAAAAGTTATCGTACCCAAATATTGTAACCATTAGAATCCTAGTACAACATTAGCACCACCCATTGGTATGGAGAGAATTGGATTATTCAATACATATTCCCCCATGGTTAGCTTGATATTATGGCACTTTCCAGAGAAATTTATAGTTCCTCCATTTGAAACCATCACTTGACACTTTGGTGCTGGCTATAGGAAGCAATTCAATTCCTTGGCTATATTACAATGAATAAAATTATGGGTACTACATTAATCAATCAATACTATTATCTTTTTCTTCTTGATATGTCCTTCTATCTTGAGTGTTTGAGGAGTGGTAATTCCTATCAATGCACTACAATATATGGTCATATTCATTTCTTATTTATCTAGGGTTGGTTCCTAGTGCATATCCTCTTTTTTTGAAGTTTCTCATTCCTTTTCTTCCTCCTCTTCATAATCTGTGCAAAATAATTTCTTCTGAGCACACTTATGACCCTTAGTGTATTTTTAATCACAAATATAGCAAAGACCTTTTTCTCCTTTTTCTTCCAATTGTTGTGGTGTAAACTGTAGGTTGTGGAAGGGTAGGAGCAACAACACTTCCATCTTTATAATTGTGAGTGGTAGGCTTTCTTGTTTCTGTAAATTTTTCTTTCAATTTATCTTTCCAACCTGAATGCTTTCTCCAATGAATCAGGTTCCAAAAGGTGAACCTCATGTTGGATGTTATCTTTTAAAGTCCCTATGAAGACATCAATCCTATGCTCCTTTGGAATATCATTTACCCTTATATTCAATTTTTGGAAGTCCTTAATGTGCTCCACCATTGAACCCTTTTGTTTGAGATTTATCAATTGGCTAAAGAAGGTGTTTCTCTTTGTATCCTCACAATGTAATATCATTTCCTACGTAAAAATTGACCAAGTGAAAAGTGGTTTACGAGAAAAAAGCCATCGATACCATACAAACTGATTGGGTTCTAAATATAAAGCTACAATGTGTACCTTTTGTGTGTGTTTCACATTATGGAGATCAAAATATTGCTCCATATGTAGTATCCATGTTACCAGATCTTTTCCATCAAACTTCCTCATATCCATCTTTGGAATATGGTGGGTCTTGAATCAAACGTTAGAGTCTATGAAATCATGATTAACATTTCTTTTTGATCCTGGTGGATATTGGTGGCCACCTGCCTATTCCACTTGGACCCCCAACACTGTCTCTTTCAGTTTTTTAGTTTCCTTAATGGTAGCACGATTTACCGTTTTTCGTAGTTTTTCAGGTCATGAACTTCCAGAGTTGTTTTGAGGTCCTAAACGATATTTTGTTGTGAAAATCAAGTAAACATAATTTAAATGGAGATTTTATTACTCAAATAGATCTTTTTAGTGATGTATTGTGAGTGTCAAATGGAGATTGTATGCCAAAGTTACGACCCTTGGAAGTTGATGTACTAATTTACCCAAGTGGGGCCCATAGTTTTGGCGCTTCATCTTCTAGGGTTAGGTTTTTGGATATTTAGGGTTTTCCATTGTTTCTCAATAATAAATAGGCCTTTGAGCCTCATTGTAGCACATTTCAAAGGTATGTAGCCACCACATCTCTTCTTAGATATAAGCTACCATTTGCCGAGCTAGTTTATTTCCATTCTGTTTGTAAGCATGTTCCAATATTTGATATTAATGAAATGAAGTGTTATTTCTATTGCACCCCTATATTTATGGTTATATCTATGATTTGTTGCATTCCTGTTTAAGTTAGGATCAGTGGTATCAAAGCATTATGATCTTTCTTTATTTTTCTTTGCATGTACCTAATGAGGTCAGGATATAAGCAGTTAGGGCTCGAGCTGGTTGAACCTTTGCAAGACTATCCTTGCAAATCTCGATGGAATCCCGTGGCACAAGAGAAGAAAGACGAGAGGGTAGGAGATCCTTTCAAACTCTTTTTCGAAGAAACCCTCGAGTGACAGAGGAACGCAATGATGGACAACTTTGCCCAGATCCTTCAGTGACTACCCAAAGGCGACACATCTTCTTCCAACAACCACTCTAGAAGCGCTACGCCCTTAAAGGTACAAGTTAACTTTGAAATCCCTATATTTGAAGGTCAGATATCTGGGGATGACATAGAGAAATGTTAAATATCCTAGAAGGATATTTTTTGTTCATGATTTTTCCAATTGGGAAAATATTACTTTTTCACTTCTCAAAGCCGCCCCCCATGTCAAGGACTGGTGGGAAACCTACTGTGAGAAGAAGAACGAAAGTACACCCTCACTATTTTCAGCTGCACCCACTTGGAATTCATTCCAGGATGCCATCAAGGATTAGTAAAACCTTGTCAGGAGCTATGAGGATAAATACATAAAGTGGACCATGATGTGACAGGGAAGGGACCAAGACATGCTGGAGTTTACCAATGTTTTTCATACCCTTTGCACAAAGTTTGGTATCAAGGATTTTGAGCGACATTTTGTACTCAAGTACCACAACTATCTACATAGATACATCCAAGATGATATGGAGTTCCTGGAGATCTCCTCACTCAACACGACATACTGATACACTGTCAAGATTGAGCATAAGTTTAAACAGAGGAAGCAAGACTTTGGATCTGAGAATACGAAGCAAGGGAAAGGTGCCCCCAAACCACAAAGAAAAGGACAAAGCCAAGGTGGGGAGACCTAAGACAACCCACCGAAGCCACAAGAAAATAAAAACACCTTGAAGACAAAGAAGGACATGGGAAAATGGTGTGAGTTCCATAAGAGCTACAATCACAACACAAGTGAGTTTCGGGCCAAGAAGTCACTGGTGGCCAAGATAAAGGCTTTCGAATCAGACTCATTTTTCAACTCTGCATCAGAACTCGACAAGGGGAACAAAAAAGGGAAATAGATCATTGATTCAAAGCTCAGTTCCACCATGGACACCACTAAGATCCAGAAGAATGAGCTTGAAGATCCAGAGGAGGGGGAACGCCTCTTCCACTCATAGATGTGGGTGAAGGGTTCTCCGTTGCAGTTCATTATCGATAGTGGGAGCCAAAAGAACCTCACTTTAGTAGAACTTGTGAAATGGCTGGGTCTACCGACTACAACACATCCACAACCATACACCATCAGGTGGCTTCACCAAGGATGAGATCTCCGCGTCAGCCAACAGTACTGTCTTCCCTACAACATCAAGCCCTTCATGGATGATGTACTGTGTGATGTTGCTCCTCTTGAAGTTTGTAATGTATTATTAATACAAGCATACTTGTGGAAGAAACATGCTATATATGATTCTAAACCTCACTCTGTGATTATTAATTTGGGCAATAAGTTGTACAAGATACCAAAGGTAGCCCCACCTACCACCATCTCTTTGATCTATGCAAAGAAATACAGTAATATCATTTCATAGACCATGAAATTTGTTTCCCTTATGATTCACCCTCAAGGAAAGAAGAATATTGTGGCAATGGCTTCCAAACATGGCTCTTCTGTACAACAAAAAGAGATGGATATGGCTGGCGAGGAGTACAGGGACATTTTTGCCTAACATATGGGGGTAGCTCTACACTGTCAGGTCAAGCACTCCATCAATCTAACCCCAGGCACGCCGCTACCCAATAGATTAATCTATTGACACTCTATTTTGAAGAAGGATGAGATCAAGAGGTAGATTCAGGATCTATTGCAAAAAGGGCACATTAGGCCAAGATCATGACCTTGTGGGAGCTTGATTGTTTTGGTATAGAAGAAGGATGGGACCTAGAGACACTGTATTGATTATCAAGCACTGAACAAGATCACTTCCTAGAATAGGTACCCAATCCCATAGTTTGGTGACCTTCTCGACCAACCCAAGGGGGCCAAATATTTCAGCAAGATTGACTTGAAGTCCAGTTATCACCAGGTTCAAATCGAACCCTCCGATGTGTGGAAGATTGCCTGCAAATCTAAGGAGTTCCTTTTCGAATGATTGGTCTTGCCTTTCAGGTTGATGAATGCCCTCACAACCTTCATGAGATTTATGGACGACATCTTGCGACCCTTCACCAATGCATTCATGGTGGTGTATTTAGATGACATCTTGATCTTCAACCAGAGTTGGGAAGAGCACCTCCACCATATTCGGCAGGTCCTCCAAACTAATCCAGGTGGATACTGGTGGCCACCCTCCTATTTCACTTATACCTCTAGTCGGTTTCATTTGTTTCCTTGTTTATTTCAACATTTACAATTTTTAACACTTTTTCGGGTCCTAAACTTCGAGAGCAGTTTTAACCCCCTAAATGATGTTTTTTTGAGGTTCAACGTAGGCTCGTAGCCAAAGGCAAGGGCCTGCAGAAAAGACTATATCACTTAGAGAGACCTTTTCAATAAGGTATCGTATGCGCCAAACAAAGATAATACGACTATATTATGACCCTGGGAAGTTAGCTGCCCAACTAACCCCAACGGGGCCCACAAACTCTTGGCGTTACATCTCTTGTGGTTAGGGTTTTGATTGTTTAGGGTTTTTTGACATTTTTCAATAATAAATAGGCCTTTTAGTGTCATTGTAATACAATTTAGAGGCATGTATCCATCACATCTCTTCTCAGAGATAAGCTACCATCGCCTGAGCTAGTCTTGTTTCCATTCTGCTTGTAATCATATTTTAGTATAAATTGATATTAATGAAATGAACTGTTATTTCTGCTGCATCTCTGTATCTATGGTTATTTATGTAATTTGTTGCATTCCTGTTTAAGTTAAGATTAGTGGTATAAGAGAGGTCTTCTCTTTCTGTATTTTTCTTTGCATGTCCCCAACAAGGTCAGGATATAAGGATGTAAGACTAGCCTCACAAATCTCGACGGCCTCCCATGGAAAAAGAAAAGAAAGACGAGGGGGAAGGAGATTCTTTCAAAATATTCCTCAAAGAATCCCTCGAGCGAAAAAAGAATGCGATGATGTATAACTCTACCCAGATCCTTCAGGGGCTACCCAAAGGCAAGACATGTACTTCTAGCAGCTACTCTGGAAGTGCCACACCCTTTAAGGTACAATTTGAAGTAAAATTGATGTAGACGTCATAGATAAATGGTTATATATTCTAGAAGGATAATTTTCTATTCATGATTTTTCCAACTAGGAAAAGATTAATTTTTCACTCCTCAAAGCCATCCCCCACGTCAAGGACTAGTGGGAAACATATTGTGAGAAGAAAGATGAAAGTACACCCTCACTGTTTTCAGCCGCACCCACTTTGTATTAGTTCTAGGATGCCATCAAGGAGCAGTACTACCCTATCAGGAGCTATGAGAATAAATACATAAAGTGGACCACACTGAGACAGGGAAGAGACCAAGACATGCCAGAGTTTACCAATGTTTTCCATACCCTTCACACGAAGTTGGGTATCATGGATTTTGAGAAACATTTGGTACTCAAGTACCGCGGCTTCCAACACAAGTACATCTAGGATGAGATGGAGTTCCTTGAAAACTCATCGCTCGGCATGACGTATCGATACACTATCAAGATTGAGTAGAATTTTAAACATAAAAAGTGGGACTTTAGATCTGCGAATTTGAAGTAAGGGAAAGGAGCACTCAAATCGTAGAACAAAGGGAAAAGCCAAGGCTAAATGACCTAGGATAAGCCACTGAAGCCACAAGCAAAGAACAACACCACAAGGACAAATAAGGACAAGAGAAAGTGGTGTAAGTTCCATAAGAGCTCCACTCACAACACAAGTGAGTGTCAAGCCAAGCAGTCACTGGTCGCCGAGCTGAAGGCTTCTGAGTCAGATGCATGTTACAACTCTGAGTTAGAACTTGACAAGGGGAATGATAAAGGGAAGCATATCATTTACGTGGAGCCTAGTGCCACTGTGGCCACCACCAAGATCTAAAAGATTGAGCATAAAGATACAGAAGAGGGGGAACACCTATTACACTCACAGATGTGGGTGAAGGGTTCTACGATGCAGTTCATTATTGACAATGGGAGCCAAAATAACCTCATTTCAGTGGATTTCATGAAGCGGTTGGGCATCTCTAGTATATCACATTTGCAACCATACACCATTAGGTGGCTTGACCAAGGACGAGATCTCTACATCAGCCAACAGTGCTGCCTTCCCTAAAATATAAAGCCCTTCAGGAACGAGGTATTGTGTGATGTATTATTAGGAAAACCATACTTATGGAAGTGACATGCCATATATGAGTCTATACCTCACTCTGTTATTATTTCTTTGGGTAGTATGTTATATATGATACTGGAGGTAGGCCCACCTACCGCCATCTCCTTGATCTATGCCAAGTAATTTAGTAAGGTCATCTTCCAGAATAAGAAATTTGTTTTCTTTCTGGTTCGCTCTCAAAGTAAGGGGAAGGTCGTAGCCACATCCATGGCTACCATGAAGGGTTCCTCCAAACAACAAAAGTAGGTTGATACGATCGTGGAAGAATACAGGGACATCTTCTACTCACCCACAGGGGTACCCTTGCATTGTTAGGTCAAACATTCGATCGATTTGACTCTTGGAGCACCTATACCCGATGGGCCGATATATCGCTGCTCCATTATGGAAAATGAAGAGATCAAGCAACAAACCTAGGGGTTGGTGCAAAAATGGGACATCTGACCAAGTTCCTCGCCTTGTGGGAGCCCAATTGTACTTGTACAGAAGAAGGATGGGACCTAGAGGATTTTCATTGATTATCGAGTATTAAACAAAATCACTGTCAAGAACAGGTATTCAATCCCACAAATTGATGATCTGCTGGACCAACTCAAAGGGGCCAAGTATTTCAGCAAGATTGATATTTAGTTTGGTTATCACCAGGTTCCAATAGAACCCACAGATGTATGGAAGGCCACCTTTAAATCCAAGGAAGGCCTTTTTGAATGGTTGGTTATGTCCTTTAGGTTGATAAATTCCCTTCCTACTTTTATGAGGCTAATGGATGACATCTTGTGACCCTTCACCAACTCGTTAGTGGTTTATCTGCATGACATCCTCATCTTCAACAAGAGTTGGGAAGAACACTTGTAACACATTCGACGTTTCCTTCAAACCCTTTGGCAACACAAACTGTGTGCGAACTTGGAGAAATGCACCTTTGGCATGAGCCAGGTCCAATTGTTGGCTTGTATGGGCCTGACCTAAGTTTATAGGTGATTTAACCAAACAAATCCCGATACTATTGGCCCTTTTGGTAACAACCCACGGAGCACAGATTGAGGTCTCACCTGAAGTAGTATGGGAGGGTGCTAGAACCAGGTTTCCACACCCTAGGGATGTCTCATGAGCTTCGGTGGTCCGCGGTTTGACCCTGCTATTTCTGGGAAAACTTGTGTCTTTTCGATCGACTAGCCTTCTAGGTTTGGTAGCTACCCTAGAAAGAATAGTTTAAAGAAAATCGTGATTTCTTCTATGTATAATAGATAAGAGAAAGTCAAAGGAACCAACCTAGATCTTTCGCTCAACTCCTTGCTTGATCTCTCTCCCCCTTGATAGAGCTTGCAACTCCTATTCATACTTATCTTGCTTGGAGAGTACTTGTAGAAACACAGTAACAAAGAACCGTCAAAGCATCTTGATCTATTATATCATAAGCATTACAAAATAAAAAATGTAATGAACATACAATGGCATTCATAAATAATAACATTCACAATTGCACATTTATATGGAAGAAAACTCAAAGAATTTTATTTTATAGAAGAGAGAATTACAACCCAGTTGTCTGATCCAGCATCAAAGCCCTCTTCACCTCATGAAAAGCAATATCACACCAACAATACAATGCTCTTTCTCAAATAATAACTATCAACACTTCCTTGCAAATTACAATATTCCAACCTCTAGGTCTCTCAGATGAGGGATCCATTTATAGATGTGTGCAAGGGTGTGAGTCATCTCTGGTTTTTGGATTAGTGTCATTCCACTTGTTGCATTTGGTTCCACTTGGAGATTTCTTGGATCTCTTACTCATCACTAGGCGAATTCAGAGAGGCAAGTGTCATAGGAGAAGTTTCTAGAAGATTCCCTGGGCATCCACTTAGCAAACTATCTCAAACATTTGTCCATCCTCGCTCATCACACCCTACAGAAGGCCTCATTAGTATGCATCGCACCTGGCTAGTGTAGAAGTTAGTATGCATCACACCTTGACAATGGAGCAGTCAGTATGGTCCAGTTTAGGGAAATTCTGGATGGTTTTTTAGGTGGAACTTTTGGGGAATGATGTAATCAGTTGACCATGTTATTTTAGGGTATGAAACAAATCTTTTAGGGGTTGAAGAGCCCTAGTTTATCAACATATAATATTGGGTTTGAAGTGCCCAAATATGTCTATAACAGTTGCCCCCTAAAGCATGAAGTCGTAAATCTTTGATGTTGGGTGAAATGCTTTATCATGAGGATCCGAGTTTTTGAAACTGGAAGGTGACCTGTATAATATACAACAGAATACATCATCATAATATAATTTTCATGATCTAGCTGAGGCAGGCATTCCCATGCTCAACTTTATAAATTCATTTCATGTACATAGAAAAGATAGTCATCTACATATGAAGATTGGTGATTCTTCATATGTAGAGTCGTTATCCTTGGCTCAGATGACCATCTATGCATCTTCTGTGTACATTTGATGTCTTTATATCCCTGAATATATCACAGCCTGAATGGATGAAACTAGATCCGGGGTATTCAAACTCATTCAATCTTCACCCAATGTACAAGTAAATCCATGTGAAGATATGTTATGAAGTCGAACATGGAAAGGCATCACTTGATTACCAGCTGTCATGCAGAAAGAGTTAATCTTGCGGACAAAACCAACCTCCCTAGAAGCCTAAGACTTTCTAGTGAAAAACAAGACAATTAAGAG
>APFE031122912.1:203434-228642 GCA_000404065.3 Pinus taeda
GTTACAATACAATTAGGAGATGTGACACATATCCTCATGATCCCATGATTCTTTCCACTCAAATTCGAATTTGGCCTTAGAGTGCCACATAAGGGTCTTCTAGAAGCCTCCTTTTGACCTACACATGTCAACAATCTCAACCCACCCGTTAGGTATAAGAATATGCACATTATTTTCTAATTTTTAACCACAAATTAACTTAGAAGGCTTAGAATTAATAAAGTTTGGAAAAACATAAATGTGGCCCAATGATAATGAAAGTGGAATGAATGTGGTGACATAGTAGTGAAATGGAGGTGAAATGGAGGTGATATAATGGACATAATAGTGAAAGTGTAATGGAAATGAATGACATTTTCAAGACCCAACAGCTACCATAAAATTCTTCAAGTTTTCTTCCCTTTTTCCCTAGTAATTGTTGACCAATACCTCTTTATTTTTGTCAAGCTTGAGAGGATACCATATGCTTGTTCTATAATTTTCCCTTTGGGCAAACCCGTCGCTATGTTTTAACGAGTCTAGCGACAGTGAAACTCGTTCTTGTCTAAGTGGACAAGTTTGTCACTATTGTTTTAATGAGTTTAAAGACAAAGACAACTCGGTCCTTTTCATGTTTAGAGAGTTTGAAAAGGGGTGAAAAGGAAACTCCAGAAGTTATTTTTCATAGCATAATCCCTTAAGTCTGAAAAAGGATAAAATAATACAAAAGGGATGAATTTTCCGATCACTTTAATGAGCCGAAAAAGACAAATGCTAGAACTTTTCATGAGATAATCCCTCAAGTCCAAAAAATATTAAAATATATAGGAGGGATGACACTTCCAATCACTTTAACGAGCTGGAAAGGCCAATTGCTCGACAATATTTTCATATTTAACGAGTTTGAAAAGAGTTTAAAGGAGACTCTTTTTTGCGGAATGAGTGGTGTCTAGGGTAGCGACTTGTTCTGGGTAAGCTTGGAACTTATCAAAACATGGTGATGTGAAGAGGTTGGCTAACAAGACCACTCATCGTAGCTATTCCTCAAAAAGGGGAAAATGATCAAGTGAAAGCATATGATTGGCCAAAAGAATGGAGGTGATGGTAGGAACATAACCAATGCTCAAAAGGTTGATAGCATGGCAATCACAAAGGTTATTTACCGAAGGTGGGTTCATTTTTTAACGAGCTTGAATCGTGGGGAACTATGCTCAGTGCCAGGTTCATTTTTTAACGAGCTTAAACCATGGGGGAACATATGCTCAGTGTGGGTTTCATTGTTTTACAAGCTTGAAATGAAAAAACATATGCTTGGTTCTGAGTTTTCTTTTTATGTAAGCTAGAAAAGATAAAAGCAAAAAAAGCTAGAAAAGACAAAACTAAAAAGCTAGAAAAGCTAAAAAGCTAGAAAGGAAAAAAACAAAAAAGCTAAAAAATGAATTTGAAAAAGGTTTGCATGCCCCCAACATGATGAAAATGAGAGTTTTCGTAACCATATGGGAATTACTGTGGTTATGTAGGATGGTTTCGTCCGCAGAATAGACAAAACACTTCCTTGGCTTCATCTGCAGAATAGACAAAGATGAATGGTGTCTCAGACCAATCACATAACCAACAGGGAAACACTTATGGTAGGATGGTTTCATCCGTAGAATAGAAAAAAAACTTCCTTGGCTTCATCCACCAAATAGAAGAAGATGAATGGTGTCTCAGACCAATCACATAACCTACAGGGAAACTTATCTTTTCAGTTGGGTTCGTCCGCCAAATAGACAAGGGTGCATGCCCCCTAAGATTCGTTACATTCACCAGACTACTTGCTATACTTAGGTGGATGGAATGAAGGTTAGAGAGACACTGCTAATTTACAAGGACCATTTAGGGATGATGATCGACTTGGAGCTTTGCTTGAACCGGGAAATGAAAGCTGGTCAACAGTGACAATTTTGCCTTCATGCGGGAAACACATCACTCGAAAGAGTGTTGAAACAATAGCTTCCATGTTGTAAACATAGTCATGTCCAAGGAGTAGATTGTAATCTAACGGTCCTGGGACTACTATCACATTCAAGTGAACGATTTTTTGTCCCAAAGTTATCAGTAAATTAGGAAGGATCCCTAACGGTCAGCTGGTTCCTTTGTTAAAACCTGACAAATTTTGTGTAACATGCATAAGCGATGGCGAACCAATCGCTTTCCAAGAAGTTGAGGAAAGGATACTCACTGATGCCCCTTCATCTATGATAGTGCCATACATGATCATTTTGTAAACCTATACTATGATTTTGAAAGGTACATAAGAAGGAAGGCAGGATCTTGCTAGTTGATTCCAATCAAAGGAAGTGAATAGACCACTTGAAGGGTTGTACTGAATAAACAAGAGAAATAACCCATTGAGTAGCGGGAACTAGGGGATTTTCCTCCTCTTGTGAAGGAACGGGCGGATTGCCCCCAGGTTCATCGGACTTTGAAGTAATAAAAAGAATTTGAACAGTATCATTCTTACTCTCTTCGGGAAGGGTATGATCTTCTGAAGCTAAAACTGGGTCAGCTGTCACCTCGATCGCTTGACTTTCGTCAGGTATGGACTTAGAAGATTCACTTTCAGTGATAGGTGTTTCAATCGAGGGTTGAGTTAAGTCAGTCGGTTTTTCAACTAGTAAAGGACTTGGGGAGAGTTTCCTGTATCCAGATGGGAGTTGCTATGGTGAAGCAAGACAGTTATCCAAGGCTCTTTTGGCTTCATCCAAAAAAGGACAATGGTGAAGGGTATGGTTCCCTTCACATAACCTACATGGAACTTTGACCTTTCCTTTCTGTTGATGAACTTCACTATTACTAGTTGATGGTGTGCTGTCAACATGATCATCAGAGGTTGATGACACCTAATGGTGCAAACGGGGAGACCATTCTCTCAAGATCCGAGGAAGGCAAAGACAGTCTCGATGAAAATGGTCTCCTTTACAAATTATGCAAGGAAATCTGGGTTTGTGAGCTTTAATTTGCAGATTTTCAATAGATGATTCATGGTTGCCCCCTTGATGAGTTGGCTTCTTCTTCTTCTCCTTCCCTTTCTTCTTCTTCTGAGCCACCTGGTTACTAGCATCACTGCTTTCACCAAGCGAAGAGGAAGAAGGGGAGGGAGAAATGAACGAAGAAGAAGGCGAAGGGTCAACTTCAGTATCAACTGGATGCTGGTTCGATTGCGGAGGAATCACAGTATTTTGAACCACAGAGGTTGAGAATAGCCATACTGGCAGGCGAATTGTAACTCCTAGAAGGGAAAATGTAGCCATATACTGAGCACCAATATTTCCCAAGAAGAAAAATGACAAGGATTCCCCTCAGAAGGGATTCCTTGATTGGTGGACTCCATTATCTCAACTTAAGATCAATGAAGGAACATGGATGTTATTCTGAATTTAATAAATTTTAATGATGCTTTCACACAACTTTTCTTTTTCAATTTTCAAGAGTCGAGAAAAAGCTAAAGATGACTCTAGTCCCCTTCGATTTTTAATGAGCCTGAAGTGACAAGTGCTCAGATGGACCTTTTCTTTTAAAGAGTCAAAAAGGAATGAAAGTGACTACTCTGGAAATCTAGACAGAGGGATTACCAAACCAATCGCAAAACTGCAAGATACACCTTGGTGATAAACTAAAGAGAAATTACCAAGGACTTATGTATGACAGTTAATCTTCCCGAATGCTGTGTTCAGTGCATTGCGATAGATAGGGCGATAGACACAACTTCCTATGGATAAAGGACATAAACCTATTGTGGTCTCCCAATATATAATCGACGGTACGAGGAGCACAAGTTCGTGCTAGCACTTGTCATATCAAGGAGGAGGAATCACCCAACCTTTGATGAAAATGATAGTTACTAGTTTTTACGACATCGGGACACGTCTCTAGCCTAGACCTCTAGATGTGTTGCGTTAGGTTCTAGATCGTTGTTAGGTTCATTGAGATTTGTTTTAGAGTTGATCTTGTGTAAAGTTTTCCTTTCAATGGTTCACCGTGTGATGTTTATTTGAAATTCCTAAAAATGCAATCTATAATGATGAACAATCATTGTTTATTTTGATCAATGAAAATCCTAGCTACTAGGGAAAGAAAATTACGTTTCTTTCAAACAAAGAGCGAAGAGCACACACTAATGCACTTTCCTAAATCATTTTTTGCACACAAACTAAATGCAAATGCAAATGTATGTATTTGTTTTCCGTTCTCCTTAATGTGAAAAATGCCAAAAATGAAAAACAAGATGTAGCAAAGATCTGAAATATTTTACTCAAAGTGACATTTTCGACAATTTCTCTTTTCAAAATAAAAAGGAAGACTAAACTACACTTTTCAATTTTTAATAGAAAAATGCTTTCGACACTTCAAATATCAACAAATCAAATCAAATACTTGAAGAAAAGTTCAATCAACTATTCAGGGAAGGAAGACTCAACGACACTTCTCTTTTTGACACAAAACAACAGTTATGACACTTTTTGTACCAAAACGACAGATCAATTTAAGAAAATTTTCGACAAAGTATTGTAAATGATGGAAAAATACATAAAAACATTTACCAATCCTAATCAATGGAGGCTGATCTATGTGATGCAAGCAGGCTTCAGTAAGGAGGCACTGTTCATAAGCAACAAATCAACTAAACAGATCTGAAAACAAGGACAAAAACCCAAAATTTCTAAAATGGAAATAGGTTCAATCATCCATCGCACCTGGGCCTCACAAAAACAGGGATGAATTGCACCTACTACAATCGAGAAGTGCGATGCATACTGGTTGACAGTGATAGACAGTGCGATGGGCAAGGGAGCACAACTGAAGTGGGTTTTGGCTCAAATTTGCAGCTGATTTCAGTGAGTTAAGTTGAGCTATGAAGGAAAGTAAAGAGAAAAGTATAGAGGAATGATCTTGAGAGGTTACTGAGCTACCAAAAGGGCATCTATAATTCTTGTAAGTCAAATGTTCAATTCATAAACTAAACCGAAGATTGACTAAAGCAACATTCATCTACTATGCAATTGCAGAGCAAGAGTAGTTCGAAAGCTACTTGGATGACTTTAGGCTTCGTTTATAGTTTATAAAACAAACAACAACAACAAACAAACATCTATTCACTCCCAAGTGGAGTCACCATTTTGTTTTTCTCGGAAAACTAGTGTCTTTTCGATCGACTAGCCCTCTAGGTTTGGCAGCTACCCCAAAAACAACAGTTTAAAGAAAATCGTGATTTCTTCTATGTATAATAGATAAGAGAAAGTCAAAAGAACCAACCTGGATCATCCACTCAACTCCTTGCTTGATGTCTCTCCCCCTTGACAAAGCTTGAAACCCTTCTCCGTACTTATCCCACTTGGAGAGTACCTGTAGAAACACAGTAACAAAGAACCGTCAAAGCATCTTGATCTATTATATCATAAGCATTACAGAATCAAAAATGTAATGAACATACAATGGCATTCATAAATAATAACATTCACAATTGCACAGTTATATGGAAGAAAACTCCAAGAACTTTATTATATAGAAGGGAGAATTACAACCCAGTTGTCTGATCTAGCATCAAAGCCCTCTTGACCTCATGAAAAGCAAGATCACACCAACAATACAATTCTCTTTCTCAAATACAAACTATCAGCACTTCCTTGCAAATTACAATATTCCAACCTCTAGATCTCTCAGATGAGGAATCCATTTATAGATGTGTGCAAGGGTGTGAGTCATCTTTGGGTTTTTTTTTTAGTTTCATTCCACTTGTTGTATTTGGTTTCTTGGATCTCCTACTTATCCCTGGGTGAATTCAGAGAGGCAAGTGCCATGGGAGAAGTTTCTAGAAGATTCCCTGGGCATCCACTTAGCAAACTGTCTCAGACATTTGTCCATCCTCACTCATCGCACCCTACAGAAGGTCTCATCAGTATGTATCACACCTGGCTAGTGTAGAAGTCAATATGGATCACACCCTCACAGTGGAGGAGTCAGTATGGTCTAGTTTAGGCCAATTTGGGATGGGTTTTTAGGTGGAACTTTTGGAGAATGATGTAATCAGTTGACCATGTTCTTTTAGGGTATGAATTAACTCTTTTAGGGGTTGAAGAGCCCTAGTTTATCAACATATAAGATTGGGGTTGAAGTTCCCAAATATGTATATAACACCAGTGCGCACGTCGCTACGCGCATCTATTAGTCCCTCAGAACCTCTAATGCTGCCTTCGTACAACCCTACTCGGGGCGAGATCCATATTATTATCCACGTTCCTTACTATTAACCTGTTGTTCTCTGATTACTTAACTTATCTGTGTAAGTCTAGTGATATTTAATAGTATATTCAACATTCATATAAGTGCGCGCGATAAGAAAAACAGTATAAATACATAGAACGTAATACAAAAGCAGATACACAGAAATTGGAATCAAATTCTCCTTATTATTCTTCGTTCAAGGTTACAGACCCGACATCACCCTGCGCACTCAGCTGCAGGGGTTTGCGCACTTAGCTGTAGACTCTACTAGGCCTCTGCACACTCAGCTGTAGAGCCTCTTCCTACTTCTACAACCCAAAGCAGTTAGACTCTTACTCTATGCTTGAACCATTCGTATTCATCTCTTGTTATCTCCAATTAGATATCTTTGCAACTTAGAGCCTCACTCTATTTATACAATCCCATGGTCCGCGGACCATGGGTAGGCCAACATGACATTACATTACATTACACCACTTAGGGCGGACAACCTTATGACTCAATATACATTCTGTGATCCACGCCCACAATTCGTGGAGCTTCACAACATATTTGACCAAAACTTGGGCTTTGAGCCCCAAAACATGTTGTGGGGGGATTCTATGCCCAACAGGTCCCCAACACAAACATCATGACTCGCCCTCGAGTAACTCTATCGGTGCGCCGATCTTGGTGCTGAGTCCCTCCAACTGGTCCCGAACAGCCTGAAGTTCGGCAACACCCTTGGCTACTGCTTGATGCACCTGCTGCATTCTTGCTGCTGAATCATCTATGTCTGAATTGTGTCCTTACCTTGGTACCGACATCTGCTACGTGTGTTTATAGTCCCGCGCCCTTGTTCATCTCTTCGGGTCGCAAAGACTGTGCTTTGGCCAGTTAGTCAGATAACCAGTCCACCCGTGTAGGGCTTCAAGCGACTGCCATTTACTCTTCCTGGGAATGGTTCTCCATTTAGTTTGACTAGCTGGACCGCACCTCTGTCTGTGACCTCCTTAACCATGTATAGTCCCAGGTAGTGCATTCTGAATTTTCCCAGAATTTTTTCAAACTTATTGTCATACAGTAGCACTAATTTGTTTTCCTTGAAGGTGCACAACTTGATATGGCAGTTGTGCCAAGCCTTTTCACATTGATTTTGTACTTGCTGATGAAATCCAGCCAGAAATCATTCTTCCTTGAGTTCTTCTAATTGTGCAAGCCTTTCTTCTAGAGCTTCGCAGTCCATCATGCCTGTGAGTGTTGCTATTTGCAGACTAGGTACGGTGTATTCCATCGGCATGACAACTTCCATGCCATAGACTAACTGGAAAAGTGTATGTCCCATCAATTTCTTGCACGTTGTCCTGTAAGCCCATAATACGACAGGTATGCACAGGTCCCAATAATTTCGCTGCACGTTACATGATTTGGTCAACACAGTCTCCAGTATTTTGTTGAATGCCCCTACTGTCCCATTAGCTTGTGGGTGGTATGGTGTACTTTTCTAATGATACACCTGGACCTCTTCTGTGAGCATGTTAATGGTTTCATTCAGGAAATGTGTTCTGCGATCACTCATTAAGATTTTTGGACAGCCAAATCGTGTCAACACATTTTCGAACAAAAACTTCACAGCTGTAGTCGCTGTGCAGTCTTTGACTGGCTACACTTCTGCCCATCGTGTCAGGTACTCCATTGCAATGATGATGTAGCGTGCGCCTGTCTTTCCCTGAGGTTTGATCACTCCCACAAAGTCGATTGCCCATTTTTCAAACGGTTGCAGTGTCACTTGTGGATTTAATGGCATCTCGTCCCTTCGTGATGGTTTTCCAGTCCTTTGACATATATCGCAAGCCTTACAGCGTGCTTTCAAATCCTGGTGCAGGGCTGGCCACCATAACCCTACGCGAAGAATCTTCTGTGTGATCACGCATCCTACATAGTGTCCTCCTACAACACCCCCATATGCTTCTGCGAGGATCTGACCTTGTTCAAATTCAGGTATGTATCTTTGTAATATCTCATCGTTGCCCATTTTGTAGAGGTGCCTTATGATGACAGAAAAGTCTGATGTGCGTACCACCACTTCCTTCTTCTTTTGGACTGAGTATTCCTTTAGCACAGTCCCTACTATTAGAAAATGGATTATATCTTCGAAGTGTCCGTCCATGATGCGCACTGCAAAGAGCTGTGCATCAGGTAGTCCCTCCTCCAAATTCGTTGGTTCCTCACTCGTCTCAATTCATGACAAGTGATCTGGTCCTAAGTTTAGGTGTCCTAGATTGACTATGACCTCAAAATTATATTCTTGAAATAGTAAGAGCCATCAGCATATGCACCCCCCAACACAGGCTTATTCACTAGGTATTTCAACACGGAATGGTTGGTATACATCTTGAAATGTCCTCCGAGTAAATGGTGTCGGTATTTTTGGAGCGCATACACCATTGCCAACCCCTTGTGCTCGGTGGTAGAATAGTTATTTTATGCTTTGAACAATCTCTAACTTGCAAATGCGATCGGGTGATCCACGCCCTCCACGCCCTCCTATGTGCGTATGGCTCCTAGCACAATACACGATGCATCAACATGTACATGAAATTCCACATCCCATTTTGGGAAGACTAGGATTGGAGTGGAGGGTAGTTTCCCCTTCAAGACATCCAAACTCTTTATGCAATCATCATTCCAACAATATGCAACATCCTTTTTCAACAGCTTTTCCATCGACGTTGTTAATTGGGCATAACTTTTGATGAACTTCCTATAGTATCCAGTGTGTGCCAAAGTAGCCCGCAATTGTTTAACACTTTGCGGTGGTTCCACATTTAGAATAACGACAATATTTGTAGGGTCCAACATCAGTCCTTGTTTGCAGACAACATGTCCTAGCAGGTTTCTAAAGGGAACGAGGAACATGCACTTCTAAAGCGCTAGTGCAATCTGGTGCCGGCGGCAAGTATCCAACATCAAGTGTAAGCTTGCTACATGGTGCTTAACTAATCCAAAGACAATCCAATCATCCATATATACCTCCAAGAACTTGTGGATGTATTCTTTAAATGCAACCACAACGATGCATGAAAATATAGCTGGCGCATTCTTCAGTCCAAACGATTTAACGGTGTATTGAAAGAAGCCCCACATTCTGTTTCGAAGGTGGGTTTGACTCCTATCTTCCAGTGTGATCTTGATCTAATGGTACCCCAAAAACCCATTTGTGAATGAGTATGCTTCCTGACCGCCAACATTCTCCAGTACTTAATCTGTGAATGGTGTTGGGAATGGATCGTGTACACAGGTGTCGTTCAACTTTCTAAGGTCCACGCATATTGCTATTTCACCCTTCTATTTTTTTCTCTTGTACTACCATAGGACTCACCCAATTGGATTCTTCCACTGGTTCAATAATTTTGGTTGCGAGCATTTTGTCTAATTTGTTATGGACCTTTTCTTTATACTTCAGATTTAGGTTGTAGGGCCGCTTCTTAACTGGCTTCACATAAGGTTTTAGGGTGGTCTTCATCATCCCTAAGTCACCAACGATCCCTTTTAAGTTCGTAATTTTTGTTGGGAATAAGTCTTGGTATTCGCGGAGTAACTCAACGACCTTATCCACTGTGGCATCGTCCCAATAGTCCCCAAGCATTGCGTACTTTGGCTCCACTTCCGTTCCAATGTTTACCTGCTTTGTCTTTAGCAGCGCGGTGATGTCAGGGTCTTCAAGTGATGGTCCTCAAATCTTGCGAAAACCTTCTGTTTCTGAAATGTTAATATTTTGTGGGTCCTCATCATCCTCCTCAACACTTACATTGTAACACTCTAGCACGCAACTCAAATTTATCGCCCATTTTGGCTGAAGTACTTCCATTAGATCCTAGGGTATTTTGAAGATAGATGCTTTTACTGCCTGTAGCGCATCGTCAACAGTATCTGACCAATGATATGCAAATGTGAAAGTTAACAGAAATGCCTCACGCAAGACATCCCATTCACTCGTGCCATGGAAGAGCTCCGTCTTAATATACCAATTCATGGGTATGACATCTAGGGTATGATAGAATAAATGTACCCATTCAGGTTGTGGCTCTTCCCCATAGACCTTGGTCCATTTCACGAGGTGTGTGCGTGGATCATCTCGTCCGTCATACTTGTCTACTAGCCGATCTGTGATTTTCCAAATCATAGGCACATCATTCTTCTACATCCACGCCAGTCCTCAAAACTTCCCTGATGCGTACCCCACCATCGTGCCTGCATTGCGTGCAGTGCCCACTTCAGAGCATCGAATCGCTGCTGTTCTGGACCTGCACTTTCAAATATGTTCAAGAATTCATGGACCACTATCAACCCATCATAAGTAGGCAAATACCTTGCCTTTGTTGTAACACAGCATAGTGATCTAACCATCATGTTGCAATTAAGCATTGTTACTTCATGCAGCCGATTCTGCCATCGCTCTATCTCTTCGTCTAAATCTAAAGTGTAGGAGCTTTTGTGCTCCACGAAATCCTTCCATCTGTAGTCGGATTCACCCAATCCTGTTCTCATGTGGTTATCTTGTAAATACAATCGAGATTGTCATCACTATCATCATCGCACACTGGTTCAGTGTATCGCGCTCCTTCTGCTGGATCTTGTGTACTACTACACGTAGTGACTTTGTTTCAAATATCATTTTGCACTTCTTCAGATTTATGATTCCGTTCATATTGGTGGCCCAGTCTATTGCTAGTAGCGCGGGATAAGGATTACTGTCATCGACAATCTCTATCACTTCAAAATTTGCCTGTGTGATCTCACCTTCAATATCTATTGTTACCCCTTGCAATATTCCCATGGGAAAGATCTTTTGTTGGTTCGCCATTCATAACTGAATAGGAGACCACTGTAGTGTGGGTTTTCCCATGCATTCCCATGTTTATTTTTGTAGTACATTCACTTCCGATTCAAGATCCAAGATTACTTGATCCATTTCATACTCGCCAATTTGTGCAATCAACCTCATTTCCCTTCCTATGCACATTGCATGCTTTCCAAGTTTCCAGACCACACGCGGTTTTCCTGACCCCGCGCACCTAGTGATAAGTTCCTGTAGCCCTTTTACTGCCTTGCTATCATCTAGTAGTTTCATGCATGTCTCTAGAAAGGTAGTGAGCATTGAAGGATCCATCCCTGGTTCTAGTCGATCCTTACTACCTGAAGTGGAGGCTCTGTGAAGCTCTTCTTAGCTTCCATGAATGTCTCCTTCACGCATTCTAAATCAAATTCAGGTTCCTTTGTAGAAGCCTTGCAAACCCACACACTTTCTTTTGACTGCTTACCTTTATCATCACCAGTGGTCATACCACTCTTGAGAACCATGTTTACATTCGGGTCTTCTTTGCGTGGCTCAGACCTCATCATCTGCAAATTCTAAGTTGGAGGGGGCTGAAGTACCCCTTTTTTGCATAGTCTCGCTATCAATGTAGGGAAGTATTCTACCTCATGATCAAACTGAGTACAATACAAACATGATTTCCTTGTCAGGTTTGTACAATCGCGGGCATAGTGCCCTAGCTCTCCACAATTGTAACAGATTAGTTGTCCGTGACCCCTTCCTAGTCCATTCCACCTCGACCTCGACCGCACTCCTGAAATCCAGTGCACATCATTCCTGCATTTGGGTCGAGGGCTCGCGTTTTTGTCTACACCATGTAGGTAGGAGTTCAATCAATCATTAGTTCGTAGCTTCTGTAGGTGTGTTCATCATGGCCTACCGACCTACAAAAGTTATAAAACAATTGTTGGGATGTCTGTGTATACTTCTGCAATAGATGACAATTATCCGTAGTGTGTTTTCTTCCTATCTGACAGATCACGCACCATAATGTAGGTGCCACACTTGGTCCTACTGTGCCTCAGGTCTTAATGGCATTGACCCTCCTCCTGCCAAGTAATTTATGAACACTAGACAATGGTCCTTATTATGCCCTTCACCTTTGCATTTTATGCACCATACCTCCTCGTGCTCCTCTGGCGGAGGTGTCCTATCCTGTTTCAAACTCTGCATCTCTAGACACATATTTTGTAGTTGTGCATGGATTTGTTGGACTCACAGACCAGGGTCTTGTATAGGGGTCTCATGCAATCTCATCGCCATCTCCAAAGCTTCGGCCTGGGTGGAAAGTTTTTGCTGTGACAATGCTGTCCTTAAGTGTGGTGTTAGTGATGCTACAAACCATGCGCGGTGCTATCCATCTGTCAATGTCATGTTGGCTTCGCGAATCATAACCTTCAGTCTTTGGTCCAAATCCTAGGGGGTCTCGCCCAGGAGCATTGCGATCTCCTTAAACTCGATGATTGATTGTGTTTCTGACTTTGGCCTGCTAAATTCCCTATTCAGCACGGCCTGGATTTCTGCGATTCCTGCATTTGGATGGTCATTAGAATGCTTAATGTACCATGTTAATGTGCAATCCTACAACATGCTTACCAACGTAGCCTTTTTGATATTGTCATACATGACTCCTTATGCTTCCCATACCGCTCTTACCACGAACCAAAATTGGTCCAAATCTTCGTTCCCTACTCCTCTGAATACTGGTAGTTTGATCACACTCACCATACTGAACTGTGGTGGTGGCAAAGGTCAGGTGGGTGGAGATGGAGGTGAGGAGGGTGAGATAGGTGGCAGTGTAGGTGGAGGTGGTAAGCGCGGAATTTGCTACCTTATCAGACTGACTGTGCTTCTCGGAGAAACTTTCGCAAGCTCTTCCTCACTTTCTCGTGAGGGGGAAATTAAGGGACTGATTTCTAATTCTTCACTACTTCCGCTTCTGTAGATTTCCCACTTTGCATAGCCCCCAAACATTAATTTATTCGCATAACCCACTTTTCACACAATAGCATATTAATCCAAGTGTTCAAATATTTAATATACTTACCTCGTGGTCCCTTGAGGAAATGTCGGTCCACCTCACTGTAGCTGACGATTGTATCTACCGTGAACTCAGTGATAAATCCTCTTATAATTTGGTTGAGCTAATGGTCCACAACTCACGTGATCTTATCTCCTAACACTTCTAGTCTACGCACTAATTCCAGAGTCCACACGATTGGTTTATTGAGCCTACACCTTCCCTGACTATTTGCTAGCGTTGCGATCCACTCATACAACTCAAAAGGAAAGGATGCAAAGAAAATATCATGGATTTCTATATACAAGTAGTGCTCCAACAACTGTTCCTTAGATACTCACGGATTTCTGTTTTCCTACGCTGCGAACTCATGAATCTTCTTGTCCAACCACCCTTCAATTTATTTCTTTATTAGATTCCAGTGGCACGACATCAGGCATCCCTTATGCAGATCTTGGTCCCGGCAATGGAACCATTTGTTGGCTTGTATGGGTCTGACCCAGGATCAGAGGTGATTTATCCAAACAAATCCCAGTACTACTGGCCCTTTCAACAACAGTCTGCGGAGCGTAGATTGAGGTCTTACCCAAAGTAGTATGGGAGTCTGCTAGAACCAGGTTTCCACACCCTGGGGATGTTTGATGAGCTCCAGTAGTCCGTGTTTGACCCTGCGTGCATCTATTAGTCCCTCACAACCTCTGATGTTGCCTTCGTGCAACCCTACTCAAGGTGCGATCCGTATTATTATCCATGTTCCTTACTATTAACCTGTTGTTCTCTGATTACTTAACTTATCTGTGTAAGTCTAGTGCTATTTAACAGTATATTCAACATTCATATAAGTGTGCACGATAAGCAAAAAAATATAAATACATAGAATGTAATGCAAAAGCAGACACACAGAAATTGGAATCAAATTATCTTTATTATTCTCCATTCAAGGTTACAGACCCGACACCACCCTGTGCACTCAACTGCAGGGGTCTGTGCACTTAGTTGCGGACTCTACTAGGCCTTTGCGCACTTAAGTGTAGAACCTCTTCCTACTTCTACAACCCAAAGCACTTAGACTCTTACTCTATGCTTGAACCATTCGTATTCATCTCTTGTTATCTCCAATTAGCTATCTTTAAAACTTAGAGCCTTGCTCTATTTATACAATCCCATGGTCTGCGGACCATGGGTAGGCCGACATGTCATTACATTACATTACACCACTTAGGGCAGACAACCCTATGACTCAATATACATTCTGCCCTCTGCGCCAAAAATTCGCAGAGTCTTACAACATATTTGACCAAAACTTGGGCTTTGAGCCCCAAAACATGCTATGGGGGGATTCGATGCCCAACACCAATACTTGGGTTACATCATAGATGAGTGTGGCATGCATGTGGACTTGACTAAGATCCATGTATTTTGGGATTGGCCAACCCTGGCCACTCTAACGGAGCTTCGCAACTTTTTGGGCCTTGCAAATTTTTATCAGAGGTTCGTGTTGGGATTCTCCCATATTACTTGGCCTTTGAGTCAGATTAATAAGGGCGGGGCGAAAACAAAGTTTTCCTGGTCTGAGTCCCAACATAATGTGTTTGTTGAGTTGAAGCACCACCTTTTCTCTGCGCCAATACTCACACTGCCATACCTGCAACAACCATTTGAAATCGAGACAAACACCTCAGATTATGCTATTGGTGCAATCCTCACCCAACACGGGCATCCAATGGACTATCATAGTGAGACGCTTTTCGATACAATTCAAAAGTACCCCACCCGTGACAAATAGATGTATTCCATCATGCAGGCTTGTCTATAGTGGAAGCACTACATTTCGGGGAAGGAGACAATCATCCACATCGATCATCAACCTCTTTAGGTTATACAGAAACAAGGGAAGTCACAAAATGATTTCCATTAGAAGTGGTCTACATATCTACAACAATTCCACTTGAACATTAAATACAAAAAGGGAAACACCAATCATGTTGCAGAATACCTCAACCAACCCCCAGTTGCAGCACTGGCTATTGTTCTCAACTCTTGTGGTCATGAGACCTCTAGATGGATGAAACTATACAAAAATAATCTAGAGTTCACCTCCACATACTAGATGCTAGTAGATGGAAAGCAAGTTCCTGATTTCCACCTGCAGGATGCATTATTATGCTACCTGGGCCACCTTTGTGTTCCTTCAAGCGAGCGTGCCAAGCTGATTTGGGAGACGCACTACAGTTGGGTCACATGACACTTTGGTGTGGAGAAAACTGTGGCTATACTACAAATATACATTTATTGGTCCAAACTCCGAATGGATGTTGGGAAATATATGAGATCCTGCACTTCCTGCGCCATCACCAAGCCAACCATTAAGAAGAAAGACATGTGCACTCCTCTACCTACTCCCTGCCAGCCATGGGAATCCATCTCCATGGACTATATGTCTGGCCTCCCTTCTACCAAGCATGGTAATGATTGTATATTTGTGGTCGTGGACAAATTTTCTAAGATGGCTATATTGGCAGGCTGCAAGAAGAGTATCACCACAGAGGACACTACCAAACTCTTCTTTGAATGAGTATGGGTAAATTTTGGGATTCCGCAGACCATTATCTCAGATTAGGATAACAGGTTGCTAAGCACATTCTGGTCAAGTCAGTGGACACTATTGGACACCAAGCTCACTAAGTCGACTGCCTTCCATCCCCAGACTGATGGGCAGTTAGAGGTCATTAGTAGGATGATAGTGCACATATTCCATATGTACAACTACAAGCATCCTCGAAGCTAGGATGAGAGTATTCCATATGTGCAACACAATTATAATAGAGATATCCATAGCTCGAGTGGTCATAGTCCCTTTCAAGTGGGTCTATGATTTCAACCATTGTGTCTGATTGATGTTTCCATGCCTCACCCGACTACATAGACAAAATCCACACATGTATTTTCCGAGACTGATAAAGTGACTAGATTTATTGAAAGCATCCAACACATCTGCTAGAAGGTTCACGACATTCTGGAGAAGAAAAGTGCCAAGTACAAGCAACAACATGATCAACATCAGGTGCCACACAAGTTTAATGTGGGTGAAAAAGTTTGGCTGCATTTGCAGAAAGAACACCTTACCGAAGCCCATCGGAAGTTCTGACCACTCCTATATGGTCCTTACACCATTACCAAGGCTATGGGAGACAATGATTTTGAGCTCAACATTCCCCCATTCCTTGGCTTGCACCCAGTGTTCAATGTGGACTGCCTTCACCATACTTCCCACCGTTACTGGACACATAAGACATTGCTAAATAGCTCACACCAACAGAGTTAAACCCAGAATGCATAGAACATGAAATAACTGATTGGATTATGGACACACAGGTCAAGAACACTCGTTAGCAGAAGATCTAACTATATCGGGTTGTCAAAGCTGGCTAACTCTTGCACCAAGGCAATTGGCTAACTAGGGAAAAGGTTCAACAAAAATTTCATCACCTCATGGAGGCTCTGTATGTAGTGGGGACCATTGCTTCTTAAGGAGGGAGGAATGAGCCAGGTGGATATTGGTGGCCACCCATCTATTCCACTTAGACCTCTAGTCGGTTTCATTTTTTTCCTTGTTTATTTCATTATTTACTATTTTTAGCAGCTTTTTAGGTCCTGAACTTTCGGAGCAGTTTTGACCCCCTAAACGACATGTTTTTGAGGTCCACTATAGGCCTATAGCCATAAGTAGGGGCCTTTGGAAAATAATATAGTACTCAGAGAGATCTTTCCAACAAGGTATCATATGCGCCAAACAAAGATAATATGACCAAGTTGTTACCCCTGGAAGTTAGCTGCCCAACTAACCCCAACGGGGCCCACAAACTCTTGGAATTACATCTCTTGGGGTTAGGGTTTTAGTTGTTTAGGGTTTTCTCATGTTTTCCAATAATAAATAGTCCCTTGAGCCTCATTGAAATGCAATTTAGAGTCATGTATCTTCCACATATCTTCTTAGAGATAAGTTACCATCGTCTGAGCTAGTCTTTCTTCCATTCTGTTTGTAAGCATACTATATCTATGGTTATATCTGTAATTTTTTGTGTTCCTATTTAAGTTCAAATCACAAACCTTGTGAAAGCACAAGTTGTGTGATAATCTGGAGAAATGCACTTTTGGCATGACCCAGGTTCAATATCTGGGGTACATCATTGATGAGAGGGGTGTGCATGTGGAACCATCTAAGATACAAGTCATTCGAGATTGGTCAGCCCCAACCACTCTAACAGAGCTCCGCAACTTTCTGGGCCTTGCCAATTTCTACCGTAGGTTCGTGTTGGGGTTCTCTCATATCACTTGGACTTTAAGTTAAGTCACCAAGGGCGGAGTGAAAGAAAAGTTCTTTTGGTCTGAAACCCAACATAAGGAATTTTCCGAGTTGAAGCAATGCCTCTGCTCTACACCAATGCTCACATTACTAGGCCTGTAACAACCATTTGAGATTGAGACAGATGCTTCTGAATATGCTATTGGTGCAGTTCTTATTTTGCAAGGGCATCCCATGGCTTACCACAGTGAGACACTTTCAGACATAGTCCAAAAGTATCCCTCCTATGACAAAGAAATGTATTCCATTATGAAGGCCAACCATCAATGGAAGCATTACATTATGGGGAAGAAAACGGTCATCCAATCAAATCACCGACCCTTATAGTTCATATAAACACAGGGGAGGTTGTAGAATGATCACCATCAGAAATGGTCCACATATCTGCAACAATTTCATTTGAACATTAAGTAAAATGAGAGAAACACCAATAATTTTATAGCCTGCCTCAGTTAATCACCAGTCATGGCGCTGGTCATTGTGCTTGACTCCTGTGGGCACGAGGCTTTGGGGTGGCCTTATCTTTACAAGAGCGATCCAGAATTCGACAAAACATACTAGACACTCCTGGAAGGTAAGAAAGTTCCATTTTTTCACCTCCAAGATGCATTATTATGCCACCTGGGACACATTTGTGTTCCTTTAAGCGAGTGTGCCAAGATGATTTGGGAGGAATACTAGAGTTGGCTTGTTGGACATTTGGGAGTAGAGAAAAAAGTGACAGTACTGCAAAACTATTTTTATTGGTTGAACCTTCATTAAGATGTTGGGAGATACATTAAATTATACACTGCCTATGCCATTTCCAAACCAACCATCAAGAAGCAAGGTATATATACTCCTTGTAGGTTTTAACCCTGTACAGAAATTACCTACATACGAATTCTAAACACAGAAAATAGACAATGCGAGAGCATAACACATAAAACACATATACATAGATATTTTCCCCTAGATCCCAAAACCGAGACTACCAGCTTGATTTTTCATTATGTTCCTTTCAATGTTACAATACATATCTATACATGCCGAAGCATTCAATACTATGGAACGAAAACCATTGCGTCCAAAACCATGGACGGAAAACCATAGGTAGGTCCGCCCAACCTAATATAGGGTCCTGTTGATGCCTCGAAAATCGCTGCAACAACATTGGGGAAACCACCCGGTCCGGACCTTAGTACAACTCCTTTTCCGTTTGGGGTAGTGGCTCCGACTGGGGATAATGGGACCAGTTTCCTAGAAATAGATAAATGGGATGAATAAATGGTTTATAGATTACACTAGCGGTGAGCGAAAGGCTAAAACTATTGACAGAAATATAAAGAGATGAAACTATCCTGGGAATCTATTGAGCTCTAAAGTGTAGCGTTTGATGTTCTATGTCTAAAAGACAAGCATATAGATGACTGTATCTTCACAACATAGATATTAAATCATTTAAGATTGTTGTGCTTAAATAGTTAAGCAGAGCAATTGAAGCGAAATTACCACACTTTATACATTTATATCATTGTCATACACATGATTAAAAGCAAAGGAAGATCACTAAACATCCAATAGTGGAATGAATAAGATCTGCTGTTATAGGGCATGCATATAATCAACGATAGCAAGAATAATTACATAACAATTCATATAAACAGAATGACTTCAGACATAGATAGAAATACCATATGAGCTGCGTGACACTCCCAGATATCAATCGCTATGTGCAGTTCTTCCTTTAACGCAAAAACATTCTTCAATCAACGACAATAGTGCACAATTGGATAAAGAAACTTCCTTATTAAAGTAAGAACAACTGGTCGAGTTTCATAAAAGAATATTGGCTGAAGCACAGTAGTGCAAACTTCAGTCTGTTAAGTCTCTTACAAAATTTTACGACCCTTTCTAAAAGCATGAAAGGGTCTATAAATATAATCCTAATTTAAATATCTACTAAACAGAAATGCTACTAAACTGATATCAATAACTTTTGATCCTATTTTGGCTAGCGATCTGGCGAGCTGGAGGGTGATTCATCAAGTCGGCTGCTTTCCTTTGAATCTGAGCTGATTAATTGCAAGCATTGGCTCAACTTCCGAAGGTTTGTTGAGGCGCGAACTGAGCTGGGCAGCATAGGTGGCATCTTGAGTATCGGGAATCATACACCCGATGGCATCTGTTAAACATTTCAGGGCGGCTCTTTGTGTATGTGGTTTAACTAAGAAGTGCCAATACGCTTCCAAGTTTAAACTATTAATCCCGGCGATTAATCTTCCCTTTTCTTCTAACTCAGGATAACATGATTGCTCCAATGCATTTTTTGTTGTAATCTTTCCTGGTGTACATTGGGAAATCATATTTGCCAAGTAGAGAGTGTTGTTAACTAAATCAACTAGATTTCTAGAAGTTGATCTACATCTTGAGGCTGCTCTCTTTGCTTTCAACACCTGAGTGTGCCATTATGTGAAAAGTATATCCTTATGAGTTTCAAGTATCCTGGGCAAATTTGCTGCTTTTCCCAGATTCGAATCTTGCCATTCAAGATGTGCAGTAATGGCCTCATCGGCTTGATTTAAATCATCCCTAACTTTCTCTACCTGTTCATTTATAGATGTGGTTAATTCGCACAGTGGCTTAGCTTGAGCGATCTGTTGACACAAGAGTTTAACCTGAGATATTAGCGCATTGTTTATCAATGATGCTTCTTTTCTGAACTCTGCCACTTGCGAAGCGCCTTTTATCTTTTCTAGCTGCGATGACATTTGAGCGATTTGCTCATCTTTGGTTTTCACCATTTGTTCATTTGCTGCTTTCAACTTTTCCAATGCCTCTGTCAATTCATTCTGTTTCTGGATCGCACTTTGGTCGATCCTTTGCTTCTCTGCTTCCAACTACTAGGTTAATTGATTATTCATTTGCTGTAGTGCCAGCAACTGCTCCTCTGCTTGCGCTGCCTTCTGCTTTATTTCGGCTAATTCCGTCTGTAAAGTGGAGATTTCTTGGTCCTTATTCTTCAATAGAAGGCTTACCTCCGATGCTTTGTCGATTTTTGCTACCGAATAGGCTCCAGCATACTGTGGCAATTTAGTTAAATCATCGGAGGGGTCCAATTTCTCCTTCCATACTACACTACCCGTGACCATTTGCTTTGGAAAGATAGAAGGTTGATCAATCCTTCGTCTTTTCCTTGAGCGCTTTATAACTGCTCTATGCCTCGGGCTGTAGAAAACATCCAATGGAGGAATATCTTCTACCTGTAGAATGATTTGATCGGTGGGATCTTTTGGAATTATCTCAATGTCCTTAGACTTAGGTGGGCCGCTGGTTCCACTTAGAACCTGAGATGAAGTATCGTCTCGCATGTCGCTAGTCTTAGAAGTGTCTGTACCTTTTGAGCCTTTTCCTCCACTGATGATAGAATCAAACTGCTACCATTCCTGGAGAAATTTAGGGTCTGTGGTAGTATCTACATTGGCATCAGTGGTGGTCTGTTGCCTTTTATCAGTTTGAGACTCCTTCTGTACTTGTTCCTGTTTTTTCTTCTGATGCTCCTCCTGTTCCCTTTGCTGTTTATCCTCATGTTCTTTCTTTAGCCGTTCTTCCTGCTCCTTCCTCTGCTTTTCCTCTTATTCTTTCCTCTGTTTTTCCTTCTGCTCCTTATTATGATCTTTTATTATAGCAGGAGGTTCTTTTGTCTGTTGCCGACCAGGCTCGCTTGACGATGTCGCTGGGGTCGTAGCTAATAAATCTAGAGGTAGAGTTTGCAACCTCTGCTCTCTAAGTTTATTAAATTCAGTTAACCCTTCATCATTATATTTCATCCTAGCGAGTTCTTTAGCTTGACCTATTGTTTCAACTGAAGTGAACAGGTCATCGAACATATCTTCCTGATGCTCAAACGTTGTTAATTTGGCATGTTCTAATGCGGCATAGGAAACTAGCTTTGGATCAAATGCCCTGTTTGGGATTGTGGCCAGAGATAAAGATTGAATCTTTGTAGCTTCCTTTTCTGCATGTTTGAGGTCATGCAGTGTAAAGACACCACACCCTAAGGGAAAAGCGGGCCAACCTCTTCTCTTTTCCTTTTTGAGAGTCTGTGTAGTACTCTCAGCCGTAATCTGATAGGCGATTTCTCTTGCTAGCAGCTTATCTGGAACATATAAAGGGAGAACATGTGGGTTGGCTTGGCTGCCGTAAACTCTGATATAGGTAAATTGCTCTTATCCAAACCAACTAGCCACTGCTGGTAAATCAAAGGAAGCTTGATAGGAAATATTCGAAACGGGTTTATCAAAAATGGAATAGTAAATGGGCACCATAAAGCCATTGCAGATTTGATATAGGTGGTTTTTGTAAGAAGACTTCCACAACTTTCGGTGATATATATGAATGGGCGAGGGGTCCTGTGCAGTTCACCTCCAACCAAGAATAGGAAATTCGGAATTGAAACATAATGTGTCTAAGATATATGCACTATAGTAAAATGGGGGGATTTTCCTCTCAGTGACCACAGTCTTATTTCTAAAATCACGAACAGCTACTGCTAGTTTATCCGAAAGAATAGTAGCCCAATCCATAATTATACTGTTTACTGTTGCCTCCATAAGAGGAACCATTTCTATGGTAAAACTAGCAGATTCGTGTAATCCCCATAACCTACACATCATTATACCCGCATAGCAATAAGGAGAAGCCAAAGAATCAACCAAGTACTTACCAGAAGATTCATGTTTGTGCTTGTTCGGATTTTGTCTCCAATCCTTGATGGGTTCGGATTCAATTTCATTTTCGCTTGCAAACTTCTCCAGGAAGGCACTGTTATATATTTTCTCTGGCTCAGGCAAATGATACATTTGCCTCAGGTCATCTGCCTTGAATGATCCGAAAATCCGCCCATCTCTGGTGATGAAAGTTCTGTCCATGATTGGGATTTATTCAATTGCCCATCGCACAACATCTGTGTATGGGATAATTTGCTCCCTGGACGCTATCCTGTGAAGGAAAGAGTCGGCTAAATCTTTGAGAGTACAATCAGACTTCCATAGGGAATCCGCGCTAGCTTCTGTTACCGTCTTCTTTGGTTTCTCGGCTTCAATTAAGTCGTAAGTGCCCTGCCAAGTAACTCTGGTGAGACCCGTGCATGTAGCATCAGATATTAGGCCTTTCTTCTTGTTTGCAGCAGCTTGTCCTGCGACTGGTGGATTGGAAGAACCCGCAGTCTTCTTAGACTTCTTACCCATCATGCTCGAACTCTTGTCTATGAATGAATTCTTCACAGAGAGGCAATTGTGCGTAAGACAGAGAGATAAAAATGAAAACTTGCAAGTGATAACATATGAATAGGTGCGCAATAAGTTATTCAGCTCTTAAAATGGGCGCGGACACAATCCATTGAAAGATTTCAAGACATGATTCCATTAATTGGCCGTATAAAACCTGTCACCCTATAAATGCCCATTATATCGTTATTCGGGCGAGTAATCTCCTTAAGCATGCAATGGACATATTGGCGGCTGAGTGGAAGTGATTAAGCCTTAAATATGAATAAATTGAGCTTTCCAATCACTTTAACGACTTTTTATTGAAAACTTTGCCTTATCGCATCGCATCGGGGGTAGGACAAGCGCGCCCTAACAATGTATATTGGGCAGCTCCGATCGCCGAATGCGATATCGCATCGGCGAAAAGCTTTATGCGCGTCAAGACTTAAGTGAAGGTAACCCACCGATCGCCGAACACCGATTGCGCATCGCATCGGGGCAAATGGAATGGGGTGCTTTGAAATGTGCATTGGTTATTGTCGATCGCCGAATGCGATATGGCATCGGCGGAAAGCTTTATGCCACTTTACATATCTCTTATGTCATTGCGATATGCGATCTTGCGATCGCTTTATCGCAATGACCAAGATTCGTGTTATTTCTTTAAAATGGGTTTGTTCAAAAAGGGTTTTATAAATGCATTCATTTGATTGTCAGACTTTTTGAACAATAAAAGTATTGATATCAATTTCTGTTTTAAAGGCACCCATCTCATAGGTTAATGTTTTATGAATAAAAATGATATGAAATGGGGGGTTGTTTGTAGATCACAACAATTGGCGATTCGCTGGAAGAACCAGTTATCTCTAGAAAAATAAAAAATACTTAAGCTTTTTGAAATAGAGTTTCAACTACAAGGGAAAATTATGATATAACTAGATATTTATGCATTCTGAATATCATGAAAGTAATTTTGCTAACTTCCTCCCTTTGCTAACTTGAAATAAATATATTCTAAGTCTCAAATGGGCCTTTATTGGTTTATAATGATAAAGATAAAAAATCTTTCCAAATCAGCCTTTATAGTAAACTCGTCTGTCATAGGTAGAGCCTCTGCTGCCAGCAAACGTTTATAGTTTCAACAGGGATACCTTTTAACGATGTAATTGTCCATTGCCCCATCCAATTAAGAGTGTGATTATCAAAATTAATTTAAAACATGTTTTCATATTTTGTTCATCTTTCTTTTTTCTGTCATTGACAGGATAAAAAAGCCATTGCCCTGGTTTGATGGCCAGTTGTTGACAATGCCACTCACTGGTAGTAGTCTAACTGAACAAGCTAGCTCGTGATGAGACTCCTTGTCTTGAAATTTCAAGCCATTACCCTCTTTTGGTATGCAGTATTGGTAATGTCAGTTAAGCTATTTCCCTATGAACATGGTAAGCAGGTTTATAATAAGACCTCTTATCTTTAATATCTTATATTTTAGAATTACACTCTGAACAATCATAAACTTTAATGAATGGGGTGAATAATCTTTTCCTTAAGAGTTAATGGATGATAGTTTAAGAGTTGAAGATGCTGAAATTGAATCGACCTCTATCTTTGATATTGATAACCTTTTGAGACCAATTTGAAAACAGAAAATGACTTACATTACTTTTATTCTTTGGGAGGAGTTCACCAAATTTAAATTGTGGTTTCAGAATACAATGATACCTAATTTCCCAAAAATTATCCCTTTCGGTTAAAAGTTCTATTGTTTGAAAGCAAATACTCATGATACTTCTGTGAGACAACTTTTCAAACATAGCAAAAGGTCAATGGAAGATGCCTTTAAACTTTATTTCCTAAAAATGCTACAAACTATGAAATCGTACATAAATGAAAGGAGAAGGGGTTACCTCCTCAATTAAAGATTTTTTTTAGGATGAGGCCATTAACAGGGAGAGACTCCCTCAAACCTGTTAAATCTTGCAATAAAAAGGTCGAATGGCCTACCTTCTCACAAATTTGAAATGGTCCAAGCCACAACTTCTGGAACTTGGTGTGTTTTCCCTTGTCCTCATGGGCTTTGTCCCATTTCAGAACTAAATCGCCGACTTGGAATTGTTTTGAACCTGATGAGACTGAATCAAAAGCTGCTTTGATGATTTGTTGATGTTTGGCATGGGTATCCTTGGCTTTTTCTCTTCTTCTTCTAGTTTTAAGATTTGATCATATCTAAGCTGAATAGAAGAGGAAGGAGCTTCTTCAATGAACTGCACTAGGGTTAAAGAAGGAAGAACAAGGTTTGTAGGCAGTATTGCTTCTTTTCCATACACAAGATTGAACGGAGAGGTTCCTATAGAAGCTTTCTGTGTTATCCTATCGGCCCATAATGCAAAAACTAAGGATTTGTGCCAATTTCTATGATTTTGTTCGATTGTTCGTTTGATGATTTTGATTAGATTCTTATTAGTGGAC
>APFE031122912.1:241297-266103 GCA_000404065.3 Pinus taeda
AAATCATATTTGCCAAGTAGAGAGTGTTGTTGACTAAATCAACTAGATTGCTAGAAGTTGATTTGCATCTTGAAGCTGCTCTCTCTGCTTTCATCACCTGAGTGTGCCATTCTGTGAAAAGTATATCCTTATATGTTTCAAGTATCCTGGGCAAATTTGCTGCTTTTCCCTGATCAAAATCTTGCCAGTCAAGATATGCAGTAATGGCCTCATCGACTTGATTTAATTCATCCTTGGCCCTCTCTACCTGCTCATTTATAGATATAGTTAACTCGCACAATGGCTCAGCTTGAGCGATCTGTTGACACAAGAGTCTAACCTGAGATATTAACGCATTGTTTATCAATGATGCTTCTTTTCTGAACTCTTTCACTTGCGAAGCACCTTTCATCTTTTCTAACTGCGATGACATTTGAGCGATTTGCTCATCTTTGGTTTTCATCATTTCTTCATTCGCTGCTCTCAACTGTGCCAATGCCTCGGTCAATCATTTCTGTTTCTGGATCGCACTTTGGTCGATCCTTTGCTTTTCTGCTTGCAATTGCTAGGTTAATTGATTGTTCATTTGTTGTTGTGTCAGCAACTGCTCCTCTGCTTGCGTTGCCTTCTGCTTTGTCTCGGCCAATTCCGCCTGTAATGCAGAGATTTCTTGGTCCTTATTCTTCAATAGAAGGCTTACCTCTGATGCTTTGTCGATTGTTGCTGCCGAATAGGCTCCAACATACTGTGAAAACTTTGTTATGTCATCGGAGGGGTCCAATTTCTCCTTCCATACTACATTACCCGTGACTGTTTTCTTCGGAAAGATAGAAGGTTGATCAATCCTTCGTCTTTTCCTTGATCGCTTTACAACTGCTCTATGCCTCGGGCTGTAGAAAACATCTAATGGAGGAATATCTTCTACCTGCAGAATGATTTGATCGGTGGGGTCTTTTGGAATTATCTCAACATCCTTAGAGTTGGGTGGGCCACTGGTTCCACTTAGAACTTAAGGTGAAGTAACGTCTTGCATGTCGCTAGTCTTAGAAGTGTCTGTATCTTTTGAGCATTTTAATCCACTGATGATAGCATCAAACTGTTGCCATTCCTGGAGCAATTTAGGGTCTGAGGTAGTGTCCACATTGACATCAGTGGTGGTCTGTTGCCCTATCTCAGTTTGAGACTCCTTCTGTACTTGCTCCTGCTCTTTCCTCTTATGCTCCTCTTGTTCCCTCTATTGTCTATCCTCATGCTCTTTCTTTAGTTGTTCTTCCTGCTCCTTCCTCTGCTTTCCCTCTTGTTCTTTCCTCTACTTTTCCTCCTGCTTCTTATTATGATCTTTTGTTATAGCAGGAGGTTCCTTTAACTGTTGCTGACCAGACTCGCTTGACGATGTCGCTGGGGTCGTTGCTAGTAAATCTAGAGGCAGAGTTTGCAACCTCTGTTCTCTAAGTTTATTGAACTCTGTCAACCCTTCATCATTATATTTCATCCTAGCGAGTTCTTTAGCCTGACCTATGGTTTCAATTGAAGTGAACAGGTCATCAAATATATCTTCCTGATGTTCAAACTTTGTCAATTTGGCTTGTTCTAATGCGGCATAGGCAACTTGCTTTGGATCAAATGCCCTGTTTGGGATTGTGGCCAGAGTTAAAGATTGAACCTTTATGGCTTCCTTTTCTGCATGTTTGAGACCATGCAGCGTATAGACACCACACCTCAAGGGAAAAGAGGGCCAGCCTCTTTTCTTTTCTCTTTTGAGAGTCTGGGTAGTACTTTCAGCCATAATCTGATACGCGATTTCTCTTGCTAGCAGCTTATCTAGAATATATAAAGGGGGAACATGTGGGTTGGCTTGGCTGCCGTAAACTCTGATATAGGTAAATTTCTCTTCTCCAAACCAACTTGCCACTGCTGGTAAATCAAAGGAAGCTTGATAGGAAATCTTAGGAATGGGTTTATCAAATATGGAATAGTAAATGGGCACCATAAAGCCATTACAGATTTGATACAGGTGGTGTTTGTAAGAAGACTTCCACAATTTTTGGTGATATATATGAATGGGCGAGGGGTCCTGTGCAGTCCACCTCCAACCGAGAACAAGAAATTCGGAATTGAAACATAATGTGTCTAAGATATAAGCACTATAATAAAATGGGGGGATTTTCCTTTCAGTGACCACAGTCTTATTTCTAAAATCACGAACAGCTGCTGCTAGTTTATCCGAGAGAATAGTAGCCCAATCCATAATTATACTGTTTACTACTGCCTCCATAAGAGGAACCATTTCTATGGTAAAACTAGTAGAGTCATGCAATCCCCATAGCCTACACATCATTATTCCTGCATAACAATAAGGAGAAGCCAAGGAATCAACCGAGTACTTATCGGAAGATTCGTGTTTGTGCTTGTTCGGATTTTGTCTCCAATCCTTGATGGGTTTGGATTCGATTTCATTTTTGCTTGCAAACTTTTCCAGGAAGTCTTTGTTATATATTTTCTCTGGCTCGGGTAAGTGATACATTTGCCTTAGGTCATCTGCCTTGAATGATCCGAAAATCCTCCCATCTCTGGTGCTGAAATTTTTGTCCGAGATTGGGATTTCTTCAATCGCCCATCGCACAACGTCTGTGTATGGGAGAATTTGCTCCCTGGCTGCTATTCTGTGAAGGAAAGAGTCGGCTAAATCTTTGAGAGTACAATCAGACTTCCGTAGTAAATCCGCGCCAGCTTCTGTTACCGTCTTTTGTGGTTTCTCGGCTTCAATTAGGTCGTAAGTGCCTTGCCAAGTAACTCTGGTGAGACCCGTGCATGTAGTATCAGATATTAGGCCCTTCTTCTTGTTTACAGCAGCTTGTCCTGCGACTGGTGGAGCGGAAGCACCCGCAGTCTTCTTGGATTTCTTTCCCATCATGCTCAAACTTCTGTTTATGGATGAATTCTGCATAGAGAGGCAATTGCGCGTAATACAGAGAGATAACAATGAAAACTTGCAAGTGACGATAACATATGAATAGGTGCACAATAAGGTATTTAGCCTTCAAAATGGGCGCGGACACAATCCATAGAAATATTTTAAGACATGATCTCATTAATTGGCCGTATAAAACCTGTCATCCTTTAAATGCCCATTATATCGTTATTCGGGTGAATAATTCCCTTAAGCATGCAATGGACGTTTTGGCAGCTGAGCGCAAGTGATCAAGCTTTAAATATGAATGAATTGAGCTATCCCATCACTTAATGGATTTTTATTGAAAACTGCGCCTTATTGCATTGCATCGGGTGTATGACAAGCGCGCCTTAACAATGTGTATTGGATACCGCCGATTGCCGAATGCGATATCGCATCGGCGAAAAGCTCTGAGAGCATCGAGACTTAAGTGAAAGTAAACCGCCGATCGCCGATCGCCGATTGCGCATCGCATCGGGGCTAATGGCATGGGGCGTTTTGAGATGTGCATGGAGTATTGCCGATCGTCGATTGCGATATCGCATCGGCGGAAAGCTTTGTGCCACTTATATATATTTCTTATGTCATTGCGATATGCGATCTTGGGATCGCTTTATCGCAATGACCAAGATTCACTTTATTTCTTTAAATGGGTTTGTTCAAAAGGGTTTTATAACATGCATTCATTTGATTATCGAACTTTTTGAACAATAAAAGTATCGATATCAATTTCTCTTTAAAGGGACCCATTTCATAGGTTGATGTTTTATGAATAAAAATGATATGAAATGGGGGGTTGTTTGTAGAGCACAACAGATCCAAAAAATTTTTTCCCGAGGCGCTGCCCTAGACCCCGTATAGGGGCTACCCACCCCCCTCAAACCCCCCAGGACAGGGGCGGCTGCCACCCCCCTATTACCCCATTACCGCTTCCCCTCTAACCCCCCGGTTAACTACGTAGGTCAGTCGTGGAAAGAATATAACACAACCCAACACTCCTCTTCCTACTCCTAGTTTACCTTGGGAATCCATATCCATGGATTACATGTCACGCCTTCCTTGTAATAAGCATGGAAATGACTACATTTTCGTGGTCATCGAAAAATTCTCTAAGATGGCCATTATGGCGACCTATAAGAAGAGTATCACAATAGAGGCCATTTCTAAGCTCTTGTTTGAGCAAGTGTGGGCACGCTTTGGGATCCCACAATCCATTGTCTAATTTTGGGAGAGCATATTCCTAAGTGCATTTTGGTCAAGTCTTTGGTCGATGTTGGATACCAAACTCACTATGTCCACGACTTTCCATCCCCAAATTGATGGCTAAACAAAGGTCATCAACAGGATGATAGTACACTTTCTGCGCATGTACAACTTGAAGCATCCACACACATGGGATGAAAGCCTCCCCTATGTCCAAGACATCTACAACAAAGCTCTCCACAACTCAACAAGCCATAACCCCTTTCAGGCAGGGTTGAGATTTCAACCATTATGTCCCATTGATGTGGCCATACTTGTAATAGCCCCGAAATAATAACACATAATTAATTAGATTAATCAAGCGATTTATAATCAACAAGCAATTTATGAACTAGTTAACATTAAATTACAAAAATATGAGGGAAGAGAGACAACTTACGTGTGGAATGCTAGTTGAATTTTGCTACCTGCAATAAAGTCTTAGGGATGACTCTCCACCCAACCATAGGCTCAGTTGCACAAAATCTTGCTACAACTAGCCACCCCCCGAGCCCTCAATCAATGTACTACTGCCAAGGAATCCTTTGTCTCACAACACTATTCTCCCAAGAGAATGGATGGTGGAATCATGGAATGATGGAATGCCTCTCATCTTCCTCCCATGTTTTATTCTTTTGTTTTTACTTTTTGATAGCTTTACTGGTTTTTTTACTGTTTTATTGTTTTATTTCTTTTGTTTTTACTTTTTGATAGCTTTACTGATTTTTAGTATTTTTTTGTTTATTCATATTTATATTTATTTAGAGCATGTAATTAATTTATTAGTTTATTATTATTTATTATTTATTATTTATACTATTACTATTTTTTATTTATTATTTATTATTTATTTAATATTACATTATTTATTATTTATTATTTTTATTATTTATTATTAAGGGGCGTTACATTTATTTTGTTATTTATTACTTCATGTAACAGTCCCGACACCCTCTGCTGAACTAGTATAACTAGCGGGCATCAAAAGTTTCACAACACTCGGGATATCCCAAGGAATATTTGTCCTTTTTCCCACTTTCGGAATCAGGCATAAGCCTCCTTGTTCTATATCCTAGTCCAAGGCTGGCCCCATGGCTCGCACCTGACTTAGACCTCATCTACCCCCAAGACCACAAGGTAGGCATCCGGTACAGTGCTCAATGTCTCCGAGCATCTCGCAAGGTTGGCCCACTCCCTCCACAACTCACTAAGGTGCACAACCCCAAGCATCGAAGTCCTTACACCCCCACCAGACTTCAACATCTCAATACAATACTAGGCACCTAGCCTACAATATCAGGCACTTGGCCTCCTCAAGATGGTCCCATAGCCCCTCTAGAGCTATCCATCAAGAGCTATACAAGACAAAGGAACCACTGGCATATGTAGTGTTGATTGAGTTTGTCCCCAGCCCATATGGTGTTACTTATTCTCCCCCATGCGTATGGGCTCGCACGAGATCATCAAATAAACCCGCCCTCTTGGCCCATTTGTGGAGTCCTGTCAATCATCACACCTCAACATGCAACCAATGCATTAACTATACCATCATAGTATCATAAAAAATAATCCACATGCCAAGTCTTGCATGTCATCATGAGAAAATTCATCATTGTTAATCATAACATTATGAATACTAACGAATTTCATGCTCATGCATGTCATAAATTTGTATGCAACTATCACATGCTTCACCTCATGAAATACAATAATAAGTTATAACATCAACATATTTGCATCAAAGATGTATCATGACTTCACATAATAAATGAACCACATGTCCATAAACCCCATATTATAACATCATAATTCCTATGCCACGTTATGCATATCATACCCACCATGAGTATTCAACATCAAACACCTATCATCACGTAGTAAATGAATATGTCAATATACCTTGGCATAACATCATAATGCCTATGCATATCATCATCATCATAAGGATACATCATCACTATAAGAACCACATGTGCATCATTATCCTCCTATCATTATATCACGAAACCTCATGTAACATTATACTCAACATCATAACAGTTAATTAAATTAAACTGAAATCATAGTGTATGATATAGATGTATCATAAAGTTTAAACAATAAAACATGATTTAGATGCTCCATAAAAGTATATGTCTTAGCTAAGTAAGCACTCCTAATTAGTTCACCACATCTTAATCATCAAGGATTTGTTGTCATCGTTAGAAGATCATATTCAGAGAGTTGTGTTCTTGCAATAATAGACTAGAGAAATGCCAAGCAAAATTCTATCGCTAAAGGACAATGAGAACATCAATCCAACCCAAATAAATAGTGAATAATATGATCAACATTCAAGGAATGTTATCTCTATGTTTTTAGATCAGATTGAAACCATAAAAGAATGAACAGATGCCACTGTACAAAGTCAACGATTTTTCCACATAAACAACGATCATCTAAAGGTAATAAGATATTAGAGTTTATACCATTGTGAATTGGAATAGATTTCACTATTTTAGAGCACTTCAAATGGTGACAATATTACAAATGTCAACATCAATTATCCAAATACTTCAAGCACTATGTAAATTGTGTTGTAAAATGAACCAATGGTGAGTAGTTAAGAAAATACACCAGTATTAAAGATTGATTCCTCCATAAAAAAATGCCAGTATACAATATCAATAGTGCTCAACAATTTTAGGGAAAATGCCATCCAATGTGGATCGAATCATGTCAATTGGCATATTGTTCAATCACAAGAAATGAATGTTTAGGATGTGAAATTCAGTGGTTTACAATGTTGAGAAATGACCATCATTTAAGATATGTTTAACATCCTAGCATGGTATCACAAGATTCTCAAGGCAAAATACATGTGAAAATAAGATGATAGACAAAAAATATACTGATCTTTCAGAGAATTATACATTGGCTGGTTGACACGAATATTAATTCAAAATTTGAGATCAATTCTCACATAGATAACTGAAAATAATAATTGATGTGAGCTCATCAACATGATCTGCAAAACCAAATTACTTTTAACAATGTACTGGATTGTAAGAGCTTTGCCAAGATGTTCAATATTATAATATCTTCTTTACAACCAAATGGTCAAGATGTTCAACAATGACAAGATACAAATAATATGATGTATGCAACTCTATAATAATAGCTTGAAGTGGGGGTATATTTCAAGATACATTTCCATAAACAAATTCTTTTTTGTTGTTGTTGTAGATTGAACATATACAGATGATTAAAATGCACTTTATCCGTCATGGAACAATCCTTCTATCTGTATGATTAGACAAACCACATTCAGACTTGACCACAGACATATAAACCATATTTCTCAACTCACCCAAGTCTTGATTATTAGCAGGTAAGAGAATTGTGCACTTTTCATTCCATAATAAATTCTTGTACTCACTTCAAATTCCATAGCAACAATTATTTGCATTTGGGGTCATTTCCACCACAGAAAACTTCTATTGGAGACCTAAAAAATTGAAATATCAACTCAAAAATGGGCCCAGCTTCCAACCAATGACAAAATACTCTACTGGAAAAGAAGATGGGCATCGACAATACAAGGATTCGGCAACTAACTTCCGTAATCCCCACGGGGAAATATGACTCATTGAATCATTCACATAATCTCCAGGAAGAAATAAGAAAATAGACCATGGCTGTAACATGCAGACTATGCAACAAAATGTAGTTGAAAATAAAGAGCACGCACTCTTGTATTGCCCTGACATGCAGCAAGCATGAGATAATCTATAATAGCATCTCTTTAGCAACTAGTCTCCACAAAAAAATATGAAACAAGGGATGCCTTATTTCTAAAAAAAACTTGATCTGAGAACAATATTGATTAGAAACCGACTGATGGTATAAGATCTAATATATTCATATATTCATAGCAGACTATTCCCTAACCAAATATTATTGCAAGAAAAATGTCGATAACATATTGTAATTGAAATAATGGGAAACAATAGAAAAAAAAAATAACCATGGTCTAGATGGGAGAAATTGACAAGGATAGAGAAAACCACCATATAGCATAGTAAATACAAGTACATTTGTGATTCTAACTGATTTTTTCTTAATGAAAAACAACAGTTGTATTCGGACCATTTGGATTATCACCAAGGTTGGCATTTTCCTTGCACATCTAATTTAGACATTTTCGACATAGAGGATAGTTGGGGTTACTTCCCACTTTAGCAGAATGAAAACTAGAAAGGAAACATTTTAATGAGTGAGGTGAATTGTGAGATAAAGATGTAGGTCAATAGCTACCTTGACAAGATTGTAATTACACTAAAAAATTCAAGCTTCCTATCATTCTGCTTTTATAGAACTATGTCAGATGATTCAAATTGATTATTTGGTTAAACCAAAGTCTGGAATCTTCCGTAACTATCTGAAAGAATTGAAGGGATCTCGTGAGAAGCTATTTATAGATTATTGTGTAAAGGAACTCTCTGAAATTCAGGCCAACTCAGCGAATTACAAACCGTCTCAAAAACAAATGGAATGTCCATGATCATGGACTACTATGGATTAGGAGGTACCGACGTATTTGGAACTCATATTCTTATTTTAAGACACAGGTCCATGGTTGGGTGGTTCATGAAACAAGAGCCAAGGATAAAGATTGTCATACTAACTTTACATATGGAAGCTGTGTAGTTTGTCACAAGACATGTAGTCAAGCACATATGTGGCTTCCAAGTTAACGTGATGTTTTGCACAATATCTCTGTAGGGTTCAATGTTGCTCCAATATATTAGAAATGGATCATGTTCAGAGCCAAAGTGGATGATATAGCAAACTATGAGTGGTGACATGAAGCATGTTACCAGGCTAACTAGCTTTTCCCTTTTATGGATTCGTCACTGCCATACAAATTTTCATGATGTGAGGACTAGTTTCAACCTGGCATAGGTTTCTAACTTCAGAGCATAGTTGACCATTAAGATTCCTTCTTCTTTTTTTTTTCTTTTTTTTTTGGAAAGGTATAGATTCTCTTTTAGTTGGAGCTAGGATAGATATGCTAGTGCTACCTGCTCTGATACAACACATAATTAATTATATTAATCAAGAGATTTATAATCAACAAGCAATTTATCAACTAGTTAACATTAAATTACAAAAATATGAGGGAAGAGAGACAACTTACCTATGGAACTCTAGTTGAATTTTGCTACCTGCAACAAAGTCTTGGGGATGACTCTCCACCCAACTGCAGGCTCAGTTGTACAAAATCTTGCTACAACTGGCCACCCCCCAAGCCCTTAATCAATGTACTACTGCCAGGGAATCCTTTGTCTCACAACACTGTTCTCCCAAGAGAATGGATGGTGGAATCATGGAATGATGGAATGCCTCTCATATTCCTCCCCATCTATTAAATAGAGCAAACATTGGAAGAGGAACCACATGCACACATTCCATGTGTCAACATGCAACTTTACTGCTTTCTTGTTTTATTCTTTTGTTTTTACTTTTTGATAGCTTTACTGATTTTTTTACTGCTTTCTTGTTTTATTTCTTTTGTTTTTTACTTTTTGATAGCTTTATTGATTTTTACTATTTTTCTGTTTATTCTTATTTATATTTATTTAGAGCATGTAATTAATTTTATTAATTTATTATATTATAAATTTATTTATTATTAGTATTTATTTATTTATTGTTTATTATTTATTTAATATTACATTATTTATTATTTATTATTAAGGGACATTACAATACCATTTGTAGCTACTCAGGAAAATTCGACTCATGTCCAGTCCGAATATGACAAGGCTAACAACTTCAATGAGCGCATCCAACACACCTGCTAGTAGGTCCATGATATATTGGACAAAGACAATGCTAAGTAAAAGAAACACCATGATTAGCATCGGGTGCTGCACAAGTTCTAGGTGGGCAACAAAGTTTGGCTACATTTGCAGAAGGAGTGCCTCGTTGGACCCCAGTGCAAGCTTCACTTGCTCCGATATAGGCCATACACCATTACCAAGGATGTAGGGAACAATGTCTTCAAGCTTAAAATTTCACCATTCCTTGGTCTGCATCAAGTGTTCAATGTAGACCACCTTCGGCCATACTTTCCACCATTCCTGGACAAATCCGACGTTGCAAAACAAATCACACCAACAAATCTAGACCTAGACTGCATGGAACATGCCACAAATAATCAGATCATGGACACACAAATAAAGAATAGTCGCCAACAGAAGATCCAATTATATTGGGTTGTAAAAGCTGGCCAACTCCTGCACCAAGGCAAGTGGCTCACCAGGGACCAAGTTCAACAACAATTTCCCCATCTCATGGAGGCACTCAAAGCAATGGGGATCATTGCTTCCTAAGGGGGGAGGACTGTTCCAAGTGGATATTGGTGGCCACCCACCTATTCCACTTGGACCCCCAACACTATCTCTTTTAGTTTTTCCATTTCTTTAATGGTAGCACGATTTACTATATTTGGTAGTTTTTCAGGTCCTGAACTTCGAGAGCCATTTTGAGGCCCTAAACAACATTTTTTTGGGAAACACAGAAAAACGAATTTTTAATTGATGTTTGTATTCGAAATATGTAGTCCTTAGATATAAATTTCTAACGAGGTATTGTGCACGTGAAATGAAGATCGTATGCCAAATTTACGACCCCGAGAAGTTGATGCACCAATTTACCCAAACGAGGCCCATAGTTTTGGTGCTTCATCTCTTAGGGTTATGTTTTTCGATGTTTATGGTTTTCCATTATTTCTCAATAATAAAATAGGCCTTTGAGTCTCATTGTAACACATTTCAGAGGCATGTAGCCCCCATATCTCTTCTCAGAGATAAGCTACCATTGCCCGAGCTAGTTTATTTCCATTCTATTTGTAAGCATATTTGAGTATTTGGTATTAATGAAATGAAGTGTTATTTCTGCTGCATCTCTATATTTATGATTATATATGTGATTTGTTGCATTCCTGTTTTAGTTAGGATCACTATTGTTCTCATCATGAGTTTCATCTAATACCTTTTCACCATTAGGAAGCATTTCTTGTAGCAACTTTGTCAAACCTTGCTTTAAACTTTCCATGTCTGCTTTTAAACCATTCTTCAAATATTCCATGTTGCCTTTAATTTTTGCTTCTATACTATCCATATTAGCTTTCATTCCATCCTTCAAACCTTCCATGTATCATTTTAAACTATTATTCAAACCATCCACCTTAGCTCCATTTAATTTTTGGTTATTCTTTGTGAGAGCGGAATTTATTGCACTTGGTCTCGTAATTTTGATATATCATGTTGCATTTCTTCCTCTTCTTCACGCGTCATAGTAGATTTTTTGGTTGCTTAGTAGGTGTTTCCATTTTCTTTATTTGAGTAATTTTGGAATCAAATAATGATATTTATGCTTCACTATTCCCCTTGAGTCACTTCAATCTGATTTTTCAAACAAAACTTATGCAAACTTAAAAAAAGTACACACCTTTTTCTTGCTATGTACGAGCTCGATATTGGATATGTTATATATCTATAATTTTGGATCTCAAAGGTTTGAAATTTCTTCTTGTGGTAGCCATATGAGCCTTCTTTCCAACACCATAATTTTGATCACGATTGGATTCTTCAAGGAAGAGTTATGCCAAATATCCCACAATGACTTGATTATGGACTAGTTCAGTAGAGCAAAGTTGCACATGATGCCATTTATCATTGTTTCAACCTTCGGCCCTGAAATTAATACAAGAAAAATACAACTCGTTCAATTTCAACCAATTTTTATAGAATTCGAATCTGATGCCTGAAACGAAAGCTATGACCATTTTCCCTAGGTCACTTGTTGCGTAGAATTATGGGGCCTGCAAAAATCCTGACTTCCTTAAACCATATCTTTGAAAATATGGCGAACCAAGATCTTAAATTTTTACATGAAGTTAACCAAGATCTTGGCTCTATGTGGCAAACATTTGAGCTTCTAAAACCTTGTAGACAAAAAATTATAGTGAAAATTCCAAGATGATCTGTTTGAAGAAGTGAAGCCCTTGAATCCAAAGATCTAATACCAAATGTTATATACCAACTCACAAAAGATAGATCAATGACTTAAAAATTATCCTCTTCAAGGGGGAAACCTCCTTTACATTACATAAATGAATAGTTATTGGATGGATTCAATTGAAAAAACCTCTTTTCTTTATATAGGAGCTAAGTGGGCACAATATAATTAGAGCCTACATAACAATAATAATGTAAGGGAACAATAATAACAATATGGGAAATAAATAGGTACACAAATAAAAATATGGGATGCACTATTAGTATAGGGACCTAACATATTTTTGAAGGCCATTTGGAATATGTATGTTGGTCCAATCTCCTGATGTGTTTGGTGTGGTTGCATTTGGTGTATATGATGTGTATGATGCATTCAAGGCGATTGCTTATGCGTTTGAAACCTATGAATGGTGCATTGAATGATGCCTTCATATCTAAGCATTGAATGTCATGCAATGCATTTTCAGTTGATTTGGCATAGAATGCATTTAAAGAATTATGGTCTGTGAAATTATATGTGCGTTAAACTATGATGAATGCGGCCTTGTGAGTGTGTTGAAATCATTGAAGATTTATCATTGGTTCTTATTGAATGCTAATGATGGAACACATGATGATGATGATGATGATGATGATATATATATGAATGCTAGTTCTTATTGAGTGTGATGATATATATATTGATTAAGTTGGTATATATTGAATGTTGGAACCTACATTTATTCACTAAGTGAAGTGCATTAAAGAATTTACATTGTTTTCGTATGCCATGGTTATTATATGTTGGTCTGGCCTCTATGCTAGTATAATACTAGTCCTTCATGAATGATGGAATTCGTTGAAGTCCCAATATGTAAAATCAATATAACTATTTCTATATTGATTGTGCTGGTTAATGTTATATGGTATATGTGTTGGAAATGGATGGTTGATTCTGTTGGTTGAGATATACTATTGAACTTTGTTAACTGTTGACATTGTTGTTAAATTTATTGTTAACTACAACCAACCCTCTTATCAATTGTTGAATTTGTAGCTTGGTGGAGCACCCTTTTATTTGATTTTGGGAGTGTATTTGAATTCAATTGTTAAAAAATGGCAAAAATTTATGAAGTATTAGAGTTCCAGAAAACTTTGATACAATCTATTGCTGATGGCATAGTTAAAATAAAAAAGGATACCCTGTCTAATATTAGAAATTGTTTCCGTAAATCACAAGAGCATATAGAGTTTTTGCGGCTCGAATCACAACTACAACGAAATGAGTTACAACATCGCAGGGATCATTACGAATTTTTTATTGTTTAAAACAATCCTCTATTTGAGTTTGAGACAAAATCCCATCAATTGTTAGAAACTAATCAGATCAGTAAGGTTGAGGTTTATTTAGTTCCTAATGCAAGAGAATATTTGCATGCAGATGAGAAATTTAGCCTACACTTCCCAATTCCATCATTAGACCTTGGGAAGAGCTTGTCATCAAAAAACAAAAAATCGGCCTTGGATATGATAAGGATGCATCCTTTCATATTCCAAACTACTCCAATTCCATTCATTTTCAGAATGTTGGATTTCTTCAAGATGGTTCATATTCACCTGCTTTAGATCCCGCTCCTCTTCCACAACAATAAATTGTAAAATTCCAACATTGTAATAGAGTTGGTCATGTAAAAGATCATTTTTTTGATATTCAACCTTATAAGAATTGTGGTAAGAACACTTATCATTCAAACAAATGCTTCAAAAACAAGCCTCCTGTAAGAATGAAGATTCACCTTGGTTGGATCGCTTCTTGGTTATGGGATTCAACAACCAAGAATATATTTTTCTCATACCACAAAAAATGTTCTCGAGTGTTGAAAAGTATTGTAGTTGAGTTTTATTCGTCTTCTAACCTTGTGCCTGATTGGGGGTGAATTGATGGTTATCTGCAAGCTTCAAAGATAAATCAAGAGAGCTTGAGCCATAACTTGAACCTACTGCTTGAGCCTAGAGATAGAGTCATCCATACCCAGATTCATAGTTGTGGCATTGCTTAAACCACCATAGGTTGAGAACTTAATGGTCTCCAGTTTTAGAACACTTCCTCTAACAAAAGACTTCAAATTCTAGCTAGATTTGGAAGACTTCCTGGTTGAGACCTCAATGATCTCCCTTTTTACAACATTAGGGAGAACTTCCTCTAGCATAAGACTTCAACTTCAAGCCATATTTGGAACTATTATAGGAAATTCACTGAGTGTTCCAGTGTTGGTGGTCATCCTTAAACCAATGCTAGTTGAGACCTCGAGTTCTCCCACCTTATTCCATCATTTCAGAGAGCATAATGAACAAGTTTCTGCCATGCATTTTTGCATATTTGTATTAGAGCTCTCTTCTTGGACTCATATATCCCATCGGATTGTTGAAAAGTGTGCAATAAGAAATGCTTGTTGAGAATGCAACAAGATGATGGAGCTTAGTGGAAAGGAGTCGCCTTCACTAAGTGGTCTCGCAGGCAAGTTTTGGCGCAAAGTCTATTTTTAGACTATGTCTATTTTTAGACATGTGGATCATGGTCTATGAGTTGCAGGATGTTGTTTATGGATGATTGGTCATGTTGGGAAAAATAGATGGACTTCTATTTTTTGGATCACAACGGTGTGATCAGAGTCTATTTTTAGGCTGTCAGGTAAAAATAGAAACAGTCAAATATTATTAGCCCTTAGTAATATTTGGTCTCTAAACTTTATCTTATTCTCTTGGATCACTTCAGTTGGAGCTACAGATGTGGCACATGCAACTGCCTGAAGGAATCACGTGGTTACCTATGGGTTTACTGAGCTATTGCATGAAGGACTTCAGTTAGAACTCAAGTGGTTGAGTTCTGTGGAGTTAGATGAGCAATTAATGGAGTTGTGTTCAGTTTGACTTAGTTGAACTAGTTGTATTTAGTCTAACTGGCTAATAAACTAAGTGATGAGTTGTGTGAATTAGTTATTAATTAATTCACTAATTATTAACTCATAATGCAACTGAAGAATACATCAGTTAACTCAGTGCATGGACAGTTCAGTGGAGACAAGTGTTAGAGGAAAGTGAAAGGGTGAGTTGTGACTATCAGTTGTGCATGAGATTTGCACATGCAATGGATTGAGTAATGCCAATGAGGCCAAGGGAAATTGTAGCTTGTTCTCACGTGATTTTTCCAAGTAAATATGAGTTTTCTTGAGCCATTATCATTCATTCTCATGCAGGGATTGTGCAGTGGAGGTAGGCAAGCAGCAGAGGAGATTTGGAGATCAGATCTGAGCTGTATTGTGTGTAACAGGTGGAGACAGTGTTGGATACTTGTGAAGAGTATTGTACTATGTACTGTTACATGTTCTTAATCAATATAATATACAGATAGTTGGGGTTTTTAGCGAGATGCTTTCCCCGGGAAAATACTGTGTTGATATGTGTGATTGATGCTTCTATGTGCGCATGTTATTGTTTCTGCTTCTGTAAATTGATGATCAACATAGAGGAGGTTATGTATTATGCATGTCTTCCACAATAGTGTATAATCGGGATAAGCTTTGTGAATATGTGTCATATTATTCAAAATTTCTACACGGATTAAGGGGGAATGTTGGACACCTAATCTGTTAAGGGTTTTGGGTGTGGAATGTGAATAGTCATTGAAGTCCAAGAGGCCACTTGGTATATGAAAACCATTGGTCATAAGATATTATATAAATGTATATCATTGAGAATAAATGAAATACAAGCTTATCTTTCATGTCCCTTTTTTATAATTTGTGTGTTTAATAAAGAGAAATAATGAGGTCTTTAACAAGTTTCAGGAATTTAAAGTTGAAGTGGAAAAATTGAATGGAATAAAATAAATAATTTGAGATCATATAATGGAGGAGAATATACTTCCAAGGAGCTCATTGCATTTTGAAAAGAAGCTGAGATTAAGAGGGAGTTTATACTTGCTTACAATCCACAACAAAATGGAGTTACTGAAAGAAAGAACAAAACCATTGAAGAATATGTTAACGAAATGATGCATGATCAAGAATTGCCTATGTTTATATGGAGTGAAGCATCTATGCCAACTGTCTATATTCAAAATAGAAGTCTTCATCAAATTTTGGAAGAAAAGACTCCTGAAGAAGAGTTCACCATACAAAAAGCACATGCTGGACATTTGAGAATATTTGGTTGTCTAGTCTATAACCATGTACCTAAATATAAGATAAATAAGATAGAAGCTTTAGGAAATACAATGCGTCATTAAATTCCTATAGCATATATATTCCAAGACAATGACGGGTTGAAGTAAGCAGAGATATAACGATTGATGATAATGTTTCCTATTGGAAATCTAAATAAGTTCCCATGGATTTTGATGATGAAAAAGAACATGAAGCTCCAAATGAAGAAGGTTCAGGTCCATCCAATCCCTTAGAAAACTGTGTAGATCATCAAGAAGAGACAGAAGGGCATAAAAATCAAGTGGACCAAGTTATTGTTCCTGAAATTAGGAAAATAACAACTTGATTTTGATCTACTTTGCAAGAAGCAGAAGGACATGCAACATCATATGGAACCTTCAGGGAAATAAAGACACCAAAGTGGTATTTCGTATATGAAACATTAATGAATAATTTGATTAATTCTAAACCTTTCACCTTTGAATAAGAAACTAGCCAATAATTTTGGAAGGATTTGATGTTGGAATAATTTCAATCGATTATGAAGAATTATGTACAAGAGATTGTGAGTATACTTGAAGGGCAATCAATGGTGACCTCCAAATGGGTATACAAGATCAAACATGCAGTGGATGGAAGTATAAACACGTATAAGGTGAGATTTGTGGCTAGAGGGTGTTCCTAGATATAGGGAGAAAGGATTAGGATGAGACTTTTACTCCAGTTTCTAGGTACACTGCCACTGGATCTATTATTTTTGTTGCTTCTTCTATGGGATGGAATTTTCATCAGATGGATGTAAAGACTGCTTTCCTTAATGTTGTGATTGAGCAAGAAATGTACATAGAACAAACTTAAGGTTTTGACGTCATGGGAGAGAGTCTCATTTTTGCATATTGAAGAAAGCCTTGTATGGAATTAAGGAAGCACCTAGAACTTGGTATTATTGAATTAACAACTACCTAACAAGACTAGGTTTCTCCAAAAGTGATGCTGATCCAAATCTATAATCAAGGTGAGAAGAATGAACCTATGATTTTATTATTGTATGTTGATGACTTATTTATTATAGGTGTAATGCATCTCATTATTCCGTGTAAGAGGGAGGTGGATTTTGAATTTTATATGAAGGATCTTGGGTTGATGCACTACTATTTGGGGCTAGAAGTATGGAAAAATCCTAGTGAAATATTCCCTGGTCAAGGAAAATATGTTATCAAGATATTGCATAAGTTTGGAATGATGGACTGTAAATTGACGGAAACTCCCATGGTGACAAATCTGAGAAAGATGAGAGACTTTGATTTAGATTTGGTAGATCCATCCATGTAGCGAAAGCTAATTGGATCAATGATGTATTTGGTTAATACCAGGTTGGACATTTTCTTTACAGTGAATACTCTCATCTAGTTCCAAGTGGAACCAAGACATGATCATTGGATTGTAACAAAGTATGTATTGAGATATTCACATGGTATAATTTGATTATGGTTTGAGATGTGTCTCAAATAGTGATATACAACTGTAGGGATATACAAATGTATATTGGGTATAGAGCACTGAAGATAGAAAAAATACATTTGGAGGTTGCTTTAATTTGGTCTCTGTTATGATTTCTTGGATGAGTAGGAAGCAAACATCTGTCGCACTCAGTACTATCGAGGCAAACTACATTGCATCTAGTTTAGTGAGTTGTGAAGTAGTGTGTCTTCAAAAGTTACTCACATGACTATTTTATTAGGTGCTAGAATTGACTGTGATATATTATGACAATTAAAGTTGTATGAAGATGACAAAGAATCTAATTTTCCATGACAGGTCGAAGCACATCGAGTACAAGTACCACTTCATCCATGACATGGTGTAGAAGGCAACAATGAAGCTTTAGTATATCTCTACTGATGCACATATAGATGATATTCTTACAAAGACTTTATACAAAGTGAAGTTTGTATACTTTAGGGACACACTTAGACTTGTTGAGAACACCTCCCTTAGTGAGAGGGAGTGCTGATAAGATAGAAGCATGTACTAACATTCTCACTGTTTCAAGTATATTGACCTGAATTAGGGAGAATGGTATAATAGAGGATTATTATTATTGCCATGTCATGTATGTTGACCCAAATTAGGAATAATGGTCCTAAAGCATCAGACTAGTTTAGCATCAGGCCCTGAACTACTCAAATAGAGTGTTTCCTTTGGAGATTCACCATGTGTTGAAGATATTGCTCTGAATGATTGTGAGCCAAGACTACTTTGTATACCATGTGTCAGATATACCCAAATTATGGTGACTAGTTGATGCTAAATGATGTAACATGTGTCAGGAGTACTACCCTGGATTATGGTGAGGATAAAACATAGGTATGAGGTATTGACTGAACTTATGGTGACTAGTTGATGTTGTTGATTTACCATGTGTAAAAAATGTTTGACCTGATTAGGGTAATTGGTTGATGCTATTGTTTTACCATGTGTAACAATTTTTGACCCAATTATGGTGGTTGAATAATGATGAAGATTTTCTATAACCATTTCTTAGAAAAATTTGCCAACAAAAGAACATTTGTCTAGTCATTATGAATATCTCCCTAGCTAAGAGGGAGTGTTGAATTTTGTAGCTATGGTCGGTTTTCATAACTTATATTTTCTAAATTCAAGCTTCCATGATCCATAATGAATTAAGAAAAGTCTTTCACTAGAAATCACATAACATACATTTTTGTCCGATGCGTTTCGAACCAACGAGTGTGGTTCATAATCAAGATTAGATGAAGAGGCAAACCATGACAAAGGTTTAAATAGAGAGCAATGTAGAGACCATAATTTCAAGTAATTGTTATTACTAATAATTTATTCTTCATTAGAGTTTACAATTTTGATCTTTCGTGTTTTATTAAGTATTTCATCATCCTATTCGTTCTTAACTCCTTTTAGTATTTTTGTTATTTGTTTAATGGGCCTCAACCCTGTATTTTATTGTTAACCCTGTTTTATTTATTGATTACTTTTCTTTGAATATATATATATATATATATATATATATATATATATATATATATATATATATTATATATATATATATATATATATATATATATATATATATTATATATATATATATATTTAATTTATTTTGTTACTTGTGTATATTTTTTGTTTTATTTATTTTTATTTTCCATTAATTTTATTATTTGTTATATGATATTGTCTCGATTAGGGTCTTGGCTATTTCTTTATGAATTTTACTTCCCTCCTGTTTGCTTTCATTTTTTGATTCTTGTTTAGTTATATTTTTCAGATTATTCTCATTAATAGAAATTTTAATAATATTTGATTTTAATAAATTAATATAAATTATTGTTTTTTCAAAAACTAGTCATTTAATATAGATGTTACTTAATAATATTTGTTTTTAATAAATTAAATATCATAAGTTAAATATTATTACTTTCGATTTTTTATTCTTGTTAGTTATATTTTTCGATATTATTTCCCATTAATAGTTTTTTAAATAATATTTGATTTTTAATAAATTAATTTAAATATTATTTTTCAAAAATAGTCGTTCGAAATTATGGTCTCTACATTGCTTTCTATTTAAGCCTTTGCCATGACTTGCCTCTTCATTTGGTCCAGATGATGAACCACGTTGGTTGGTTCGAAACGCGTCGGCCAAAATTTATGTTATGTGATTTCTACCAAAAGACTTTTCTTAACCTATGTTTTATCCCTTGAAATGCATAATGAATTTGTAAGACATGTTTGTCATGTCATTTCATTGTTTAGCCCTTGAAATAATTAATATAAGTGATGTTCTTCATGTCATATTCAAAACATAAAATTTTGGCTCCAAAATTGTCAAGTCGGCCCTAGTGAAGAGACACACCCATTTGGACAGGGAGAATGCTATATATAGATCATTCGACCTCCTCCACAAGGTGCCATTCAACTTGTCACAAGAAAAGTAATATTTTGAGAATCCTAACAAAGAAGAAGAAGGAAAAAGTAGGACAAAGAAGGATGAATTCTACTCTAGCATTTCTCTCTCTCTCCTTGACTTCACATGTGTGAAGTTTTGGGCAGTAGGGCTAAAATTCTGGGCAACAAGGCTAAGTTTATGGGCATAATCCGGGAAAATGAAATACAACCTAAGCATATTAAAGAGAGTTGAATTTGAAGGGAAGAAGATCGAATTGACAAAAGGGATGTTTGGCCAAGTTTGACCATAGTCTTGTTGGTCAGTTTGATCTCATAGTTGAATAGTTGTATTAGGTGTATCTCTTGTTAAAGTAAATAATTTCTGTAACTAAAAGGTTTTAGGGTCTTTATTGTGATGTCTATATTGTGTTCTCTTTATGCATTGTGATGTCTAATGTCCTTATGCTATGCATTTATGGTTGAATTTATGAAGTGTATTTGCTTAATGTTAAATGGAAGTGCTAAAGGAATATGTATATCATTAGAAGTTATTATTAGTGTTTCTAGAAATTAGTGCTTGTATCTATTGCACTTGAAAAAACAACACCCATTACCTAAGTCTAACTCTAGACCTTATTGGTAATTCACTAGGGATAGACATGCCTTACCAAGTATTATGATCATATAACCATTTACATGCAATTACAAAATTTTCAACTCCATCCTAATAAACACACATGTACACATATATACATATATATTTATTTATTTATATTTCTATCCTAGAACTTATAAATATTTCCATCCTCTTTCCTTCACACACCTAGTGCTCTTCTTGTATTTCCAAAATCCCTGGTCTTAAACAAATCTAGTGTGAACTCAATTTCCAGTTCCAACTATAATGACTATGCTTTGCAAACCCAAGCTTGTACTCTTTAATGTGCATGGTAAATTCTGATTATGTGCTTTATGGGATTTCTTCCATTAGAACCTGTTGTCATGTATACAACAACCTCCTATTTATTTTTTATTTTTTCTGAATTATTCCTTATTTTCCTATAAAAAGTGTTTTTTTTCTGAATTATTCCTTATTTTCCTATGGAAAATATTGATAATTTGATAATTTGTTCTTAATGCTTTTTTGGAAAACTCCCCATTTATTTTGATTTTATAGATTTTTTTTGTTAAATTTTTTAAAAATCCACCCATCCGAAATCCACCTTTCCCATTGAGTGATATTTCTTTTCCTCTCTGAATTCTCGAATATGCAGATCACCTTTACCAATTTGTAATTAAAGCCGACCGGCTGAAAATTTACATTTTATTTTGGAATCCACTTTTCATTTCCACCCATCTAAGAAATCATCAAGCATGAAATCCTTTACCCATATTTCGCTCCTCGGATGCCCAAATATCCACCCATCTTGGCCCATGTAATGATAAACAAGCTTTACACCTTCCACCCCACGAATGACAATATATTTGTTTAAATATCGATCCCTTTATTAATGATTAAATTAAGGCTTAATTAATTGTAATTAATTAACATGTAGTCACAGATTTTCCCCTATAATCTCTTCCTCGAACAACAACACTTTACTACCCCACATCCCCGGATGACTGGAATTTGTTTTAAGCTTGCTTAATCACCACATTATACTAATTAAGGAAATTAATCATCTTTAAAGAATTGCGTCTATTGAACCCTAGAACTGAGATACCCAGATTACATTTTTAAATGTTATTAAAGCTAAACATGGGCCAACAAGCAAAGTTTAACCAGGGTAATAAGCTGATCCAGTTCTCAGATTTTAATTATGATGATTAGTATGCTGCACAAATTTCTTAATTTATCAAGTTCTTGTAATTTCTAAGTCTATTTGTCCAGGTAAAATGAGATGGACTAATGCTAATCCCTTGAATGAGAACACAACTTATGGCTAATTAGGATATCCTCAAAAATGACTTTAACCATGAGACTTTTAATTTAAGAGCTTGATTTCATCTATTCAACAGATTTACTATACACAAAGATATTTGTTTTATATTTTTAGTAAACTATTTAAAAAAAAAAAAAAATATTATTTGTTTTGGGGCAGCTCAGATCAATTTGTATTAAAAGAAAACTGATATTTTATATCAATTATTTTGATTAGTTTTGAAGACTTGATGAGCTTTTCAGAAAGTCTATTTTATTTAGTTAAATCCTGTGTGATATAATGATATAATATTACATACATATGTGATTTTAGTTGAATACAAAATTTGTATTTGATAAATTATTTCTCCAGTTGAGGCTTCTGTGATCCATATCAAGTTTATTTCTTTTTAATGAATATTAGTGTACTCATTTTAATTTTATAATTATAATAAGTATTTGAGACTGTTGATTTGTTTAATTTGATCCATATCAAATTTATGAGAAATTCTTCGGCGTAAATCACATAAAATTTCATTTGTCCACGCATTTCTAATCAACTAGTGTAAATCACATAAAATAAATAATATTTTTAAATTTTTATTTATTTTATTTATATATATGTTTTTATTTATTATTATTTTAATTTTTATAAATTGAATATATTTTTAATTAACTAATCTATAATATAATATTTTTATTATTTTAATATTAAATTTTATTAACTAGTATTATTATTAAAAAAAAATGATTTATTTTAGCTTTTAATATAAATAATATAATAATAATATAAAAAAAATAATAAAAATATAAATATATAAAACCTAATTAATTTTATTAAAACATATATATATATATATATATATTTTGATATTAAGAATAATAATAAATATTTAATCATTCAAATTACCTTTTTTAACTAGAAATATTTATTTTATATATTTGTAATTAATTTAACTAATTTCTATTATAAAATAATAATATTAATAATAACATAATAAAAAAATATAATAAGATTAAATTAATCTAAAGACCTAAATATATAATTTTATTAAAAACATATATATTGAGATATAATATTAATTATAATAATTTAAATTAAATTACTTTAACTAACCATTAAAAATATTCTATTTAATTTATATTTACCAATTTAAGCTAATTCCACCTTAAAAATAATAATAAGAATAAGAATGAATAAAAAAAAAATAATAATTAATAAATAAAAATTTGACCTTGGTCCTAGAGTAAAAAATTAGCTGTTAATCAAATTTAGCCGTTGGGAGACTCTGCTCAAACTATTTAACATGCTTAGCTGGATCTGTTTCTTCAACTTGTCCTGACGATGAACCACACTAGTTGGTTCGAAACACGTCGACAAATGAAATTTTATGTGATTTACGTCGAAGAATCTCTCATAAATTTGATATGGATCACAAAAGCCTCAATTCTACAATTGATATTATTTATTTTGCTTAAATTGATTATCTTTCTATCTAATGTTCAAATATCTCCTAGGGTTAGCTCACTTGGTCAAGTCTAGTCATTAAACCTCCTTTGCTATCGAGAGGCCACGAGTTCAATTCTCTCGACAATCTTGGGGTTAGGATTTGTGGTCGAGTCGACAAGAAGTGATTCCTTCGAGTGGATCTATCTAGTACAAATATTCCGTGGATGTAGCGACCATCGATCTTTGGTGTCCGTGAACCACATTGAAAAAAATGTTAATGCTTCAAACTGAATTGTATTATTGTCGATGATATAGAGTAGTTTGATCTGTATTAGAATATAATTTATGATTTATAATTAATAAAAAAGATAACAAAAAATATTTTTCTTTGTTGCTCTATCATTATAGGATATTTCATTAGGTGGCATAGTTAAGCCCACATATCAGTCACATACGACTACTATTTAAACATTTGTAGTTTCTTAGGAAATCTGCATTTGGGTAGTTGTTTTCCTCCTCCATGTTGGTAAGAACAAGTCTTACAAAACTCCAACACATTAGGAGATAAAATCAGATAGATTTATTAATAGTTATTTAGAATAATTAGGTTAGAGTAGCAATAATGTAACAGTCCCAAAATAAAAACATGTAATTAATTAGATTAATCATGTGATTTATAATCAACACACAATTTATCAACTAGTTAACATTAAATTTCAAAAATATGAGTAGAGACAACTTACCTGTGGAATGCTAGTTGAATGCTAGTTGAATTCTTTTGCTAACTGCAACAAAGTCTTGGGGACGACTCTCCACCCAACTGTAGGCTCAATTGCACAAAATCTTGCTATAACTAGCCACCCCCGAGCCCCCAATCAACGTACTACTGCCAAGGTATCCTTTGTCTCCTAACACTATTCTCCTAGATAATGGATGATGGAATGCCTCTCATCTTCCTCACCATCTATTAAATAGAGCAAACCTTGGAAGGGGAACCACATGCACACCCTCCATGTGTCAACTTGCAACTTACGGCTTTCTTGTTTTATTTATTTTGTTTTTACCTTTTGATAGCTTTACTGATTTTTAT